>CAWVRF010000227.1:0-17000 GCA_963932465.1 Maratus speciosus | reverse complement strand
TTGTTTAAAAGCTGTATCTCAATTTGTTTCTGAGTTATTAATTTCTTTTTGTAGTTTTTATTACTTTTTTGTCATAGTGGCAACAGTAGTATCCATCTCTGTTGAAAGTAAAGGGAAATACAGATTACTGTATAGACCAATCCGAAAACGAATAAAAGGCGAATTCAACCAATAAAAAGCTTCAGATATGCTTTTGATTTCTTACCCTGACGAGGACAATAACCATTTTTCCAAATGGTTAAAAAAAAAAAAAAAATTAAAAACGTACACCACAATTCAAAACACAGCAATTTATGTGAATAAACGGAAATGTATTTGGAAACTTTTGATCAGCTCTGTATATCATATACATAATTTCTGCACACCGAGTTATATTAAAAAAAATAGTTTAATCTAAAAACGCGTACCACAACTGAAAACGCACTTCCAGCAATTGCTGTTCATAGGCTTCAATAGTTCAATTATGTTCAATTATTTCTTATGTTGCCTAATTCTTTTGTGTGTCCCTGTAAATGAACGATAAGTTCTATGTACACCCATATTCTGCAGTAAGTGCCATGTAGTACACCTCAATGATGCATATCAATTTCAATATGTTAAAAAGAGTGTAATATCATTAAAATACACTGCAAACGATATTGCCCCCATATACCGTCATGTAAAGGAATTGAATTAAGTGTCTCTGTAAATAAATGATGAAGGCAATGTTCACCATATTCTTTAGTAAGCCCCTTGTGGTGCACCTCAGTAATATATATCAATTTCACTAATTTTCAAATAGTGTAACACCATTAAAACACAAATCAAATGGTTTTCCTCATATACTATAATGTAGCTGAATTCTTTTGATTGCCTCTGCCTCTGTAAACGGACTATAAATTCTACACACTTCATTTTCATTTCCGAACATTTCATTGTAAACTTTAATAACATATCAATTTTATAGAAATCCGAGCATATTTACTTGTCTTTGAGCACAGAGAGACAGTTCATAAACACTTTTCAACTACGTTGGAAAGTTTTAAAAGGCGTGATCAGTTTATCCAAAATATGCAGGAAAATGGCGTAGAAGAGCACAACAGCATTCTGAGTTTTTTCCTTCAAATATGTTAAAAAAAGTTTTTTGTTTACTAAAACGTTTTGAATATCTATTTAGGAAAGATGAAATTAGTGAAAAGAACATATTTAAAGTCGAGAATTGAAGTTTCATCCCAAAGAAATCATATATATTAAAATGCAAAGGTAATTTCGTAAAATCAGTAAGGTCGAAATTGACACATTTGCGCATGCTCAGGGAGCTTTCCCATCCAAAGGTACGAAAAGATGATTCTTTTAAAAATAAGGATTCATTCATGATTCATACTTCCGATTTTGTCATTAATGCATGGTGCAAATTGATTTTGTTTACTAAGTGAATGAGTATATTTTGCTGCTCTAACTTTAAAAAAGTAAGTTATTTAGTTTATTTATTAGGTGTCCATTTCGATCTCTTATTATTTTGTAAATTTTAGCAAGTCCTAGGTTTATTTAGCTGAGTAATATTGATTTTGATTCTACGATGTTCGCAAAATTGTAGCTGGCAAAAAGTGCTTATTAAAAGTGCGTTGTCTATTTATTTATATAACTCAAAAGAGCACCATCATGAGATTAGAAAACCGCTGCAAACTTTGAACATGTTCATAACGGCAATGATCTGATAGAGATTCATGATAAAATGGCATAACAAAATCGACTGGTACTTTGTTTTGTTTTAAAGCTGACTCACGTTTTTCAGATATTTTTGGATGCATCATTTTACCGGACTGACTGGAATTGTTAATTTCTTAGGGATAATTTTAGTATATTACATATAGACCGGGAGCCGGCAGCACAGACAACCACCTCATCGAGTTGGAGGCTGAAATTCCAGAATTAGCTGAAACTCGATTCCCCTATTAAAACGCAATCGGCCTGCCAAGTCATATCTTGGTGGAAAAGACCTAAAAATCCGACTTTAGCGGTCGACTCGTAGATTTACCATTGCGTTTTCTTGCACTCAAAGGTGTGAAAACATTGCGGACTGTGAGCCGGAAAACACAATGGTAAACCTACTTCCGAATGCAAAGTTTCATAAAAAAATGTGCAAAATTTGATGACGTAAGTTGCAACGTGTATTTGAGAATAAAGAAAAAACTTTATTTTTATACAATCCCCGTAGGGTAAAATTTCCAATTCGGGAAATTTTCCTTATCCATTTTTGAATGAAACACAAAAAATTTCATCTTTATATCTGAAAAACTCACAGAGACATTAAAATCCAAAATTCGTGACTTACACCATTTAAGCATACCTCTGAGCGAAGTGATAAAGATTCATTTGGAATGAAAGATAGGGATTATCCACAAATCCTGTGCTATTAAAAGTCGATTTAAGACAGTGCTTTTCATTTGGATATAAAATATCAGCGTCCAGACTTTATGTTAAACATCTTTTCAAAATATCCTGGAGGTCTGTACTAGAGGTCTGCACCAGCCGAAATTTCCAGGCCCGAGTCCGGCCTGAATGAATTTCAACAAAACATACATTTTTACATCGACATGATTAAAAATTGTTTCGTACTAGGTGCTCCGAACAAAAATACCCATTTTAACTCCCCCCACCCGTTTATAATCTTCATTCTTAAAGAAGCGCCCTAGGCTGCTAAGATATGTATTACTTACCCATCATACGTAGTATAGGGTAATTTTTGTAATCGTTTTGAAAATCGAAAAAAATTTTTTGACGGATTTACACGTTTCAGAAACTGGAGATTCCGAAAAACAAATTTTTAGAAATAATTAGAAAAAAAAATTGTCCGTCCTTCTGTATGTCTGTGTGTCTGTAATCACTCTATCTCCCGAATAAATTGAGATAGAGACTTGAAATTCGGTGTGTACTTAGGGAGTAATAATGTGAAGAAGCTTTTTGATTATCAGTAACCTCGATTAACCAGAACTATTTTTTTCGGACTCATGAAATATTCGTTCTGATAAAAGGTATACAAAAATTTTCGAAATTGTTTATTTGAAGGAGTGAATATAAAAGACAATAAAAAAACATAAATTTTGCATCATGAATGAACTCGATCGGATGATTAGTTGCCGAGATATTTTTAATTCTATTTTTCACACTCTTCGATCTTTCATGATCCTGTATTTCATTCAAATTTCAATTCAAAGATATATTTTAATTGGAAATGAGACGCTTAATCCGACGCGACTGTTAATTAATAGGATTATAATTTTTCGAGTTATAAGGATGTTTCTTTTACGCAATTTGGTACTACTCGATTATCCCGCCGACCAAAAAACTATCGCCAAACTATAAGATTATATGCCAATGATGGCTTATCGTAAATGTCAAGTATTTAATGCATCTTCATACTTATAAGGGGTGTTACCATAGGAGGGACCCTGTTCTGTCGCCAAACACCGCCAAGTTTGTCGCCAACTTGGCGGCCAAAATGAGTCTCTAATATTTCGCCAAATTCCCATAGACTTCCATTGTAAACCAATAGCGTTTACTTGCTTACAGGAAATCAACAAATTGAGATATTTTAATGCAACAAAAAGTAATATTAGCTTAAGGGATTATATTAATTATATTTAAGGGAAATTGAATTATGAATAAAAGTAACATGGTACAATGCTTAGCAAATATCACATGTTTTAGTTTCATATTTTATATTATCTACATCCATGATGGGTAAGTATTACGGTGGCCCCCAACGACTAGTTTTTTTAATGAATCTCTATTTGTATGCAAATGTTTCAGTTATCATTAATATCGTTAATTCATATTCCACGTATTGAAGACTTTGAAAAATGCTATATCGTTAAATCTTCGGAATCACAAAGAAAATAAAAGTTAGAGACAAGTTCCCTTCTCAGCAAATATAAATGCATTCTATTCTTTATTCACGTTTTATTATATTCATTTTGCATGGATAAACACGATTTTCTGTTTAACACAGGATTCTGTCATAGGTAGGTTCTTTTTCACGGGCTTAATTGTATTTTAATTTTATTGCCTAGAAATCTACTATTGTTTTAAAAAAATAAATATTAAAGTTTAATTGTAGAATAATGGCGATTTAAAAATATATGCATTTTTTGTATGAATGTTTGGGCCGGGTCAAGTTTTACCGATTTTTGAACGTACCAGTCCACGCAGAAGAAATTTTCATACGGGTTGGGTACGACCAGTGCAGAAGTAGGAAGAATGACGCCAGTCCCGGCTCGGTATGGTAAAAATACGCTAGGCCCAGTCCGATCCTTGAGAAAAAAGTAAGACCCAGCACGGCCCGAAAGAGTAATGTTTACGCTCGTCCAGGGCACAATCCGAAAAGTGTGCAGACCAGGCCTGGTTAGGTCTGGCCCGTGTGTCGTGAATCAAAATAGGCAAGACCCCTGCCCGCGTGCTGGGCGAGCAAAATGAAGGCAAGCTTTCAATCGGGCCGGGCCGAGCCGGGCCCAGCCGAGCCGAGCCGAGCCGAGCCGAGCCGAGCCGAGCCGAGCCGAACCGATAGAATAAAGATTTTTACTAAAGAATTTACTAAAGAATTTTAGTAAAGAATTTAACGGCCTCTGCCGAGTCGTAAAAAATCTGAAGTTGTCAGGGCTAAAATTGTGAAAACCTGGAATTCGGCATGTTAGCAAAAGCCATTCTTTAGCTATTCTCAACTGACGAGACATTTAAACAGTAGAGAAAGAATGCGGAAAGGACAAAAGTTAAACCGAATCAAAAGTGTAAGCTACAGGAAGGAGTTACTTACACGCCTGCAAGCTTTTAAAATGAATTTCAACATTATGTTGGGAGTCAATCTTTGTTTAAATCTTTAAATGCGTTTTTCTGCATGATGGTTGTTTTTCACCATTTCTTGTCTTTAAATTGTTATAAGTCAAGAATAGTTAAAGCTAATTGGTTCAAACTTGGAACATGTCTTTCTAGATTATTTTACATGAATTTGTTCAAACAAATTAAAAAAAAAAACTTCCTTTTGAAAATATATATTTTTAAAAATAAGATACATCATTTTTTTAAATATTTAATTTTTTTTAATTAATATTTTATAAAAATGCTGAAAGGTAATTTAAATTATCTTTTTCTATATAAATAAGTGAAATAATTTTGAAATTTGACAAATAATATTACGATTTACAACGGTTTTAAATTACTCCATTAAAAAAAATAATTTAAAGTTTTTTAAAGAACTTTATCAGAAATGTTAGGATGTGATTTTGTTTACAAATTATACGGTTAACCACCACAAAGAAAAAAAAAACAAAAACAAAATTCTAATGCAATAAATATCTATTTTTTAAATGTTTCCCGGACACCCTTAAATTAGCATTGTTTCTTGAATTACACGCATTTCATTTTGGGTCTAATCCCTTAAAAACTGACGATTGACTAAAGAATTAAAGCGTTAAACGGGCACAACCCTGTGAGTTTCGCAGATATCAAGATGGATTTTTTTACTTTTATGTATCTTCAATAGAAGAAAGTATTGCAATCAAAATTTTGTTCGACTTCCGGATTTCGACGGAATTACGCGTTTTAGGGGTCAGATATCCCAAAATACATGTTTACTCAAAATGCTTGTCTGTCCGTTTGTCCGTGTGTCACCATTGTACCATCGAAACGTGTATGAAGTTATACATAGAAACGAACCAAATTTTTTGAGCAAGTTTCTGGTTATGGCAAGCATGTCCTTCTTGAACTTGAAAAATATTCGCCGGAAGGGGGAGCGGTAATAAAGATTTTTGTGCTATTTTCATTATTGTACCATCCAAAAGTACATAACTTTATGCATAGAATTGAACCAAATTTTTTGTGTATGTTTCTGGCTATGGCCAGCAGGTCCTCTTTCAATTTGGAAATATTCCGCCGGAAAGGGGCGTTGTAATAACGATGTCTGTGCCATTTTCCTTATTGTACCATCGAAAAGTGTATGAAGTTATGCATAGAATGGAACCAAATTATTGGTGTATGTTTCTGGCTATAGCCAGCAGGTCTTCTTTCAATTTGGAAATATTCCGCCGGAAAGGGGCGTTGTAATAACGTTGTCTGTGCCATTTTCATTATTGTACCATCGAAAAGTGTATGAAGTTATGCATAGAATGGAACCAAATTATTTGCGTATGTTTTTGGCTATGGCAAGCAGGTCCTCCCTGAATTTGAAAAAATTGTGCCGTAAGGGGGGCACTTTAACAGCGATGTCTGTGCTAATTTCATTATTGTACCATCGAAAAGTGTATAACGTTATGCATAGAATTGAACCATATTTTTTGTGTATGTTTTTGGATATGGCCAGCAATTTCCTCTTGAATTTGAAAATATTCCGCCAGAAGGGGTCTCTGTAATAGCGATTTATGTCCCATTTTCTTTATTGTACAATCGAAAAGTGTATAAAGTTAAGCATAGAGTTGAACCAAACTTTCTGTGCATGACTAGCAGGTCCTCCTTGAATTTGGAAATATTCCGTGGGAAAGGGGCGTTGTGATAGCGATTTTTGTATAATTTTCTCGATTTTTCGTAGTTCTCTTGTCCATCTGGTGCAGCGACGGGAACTCGCGTCCTGCTACGCCGGCTACTCGTAAACGGCTGATAACAGTAGAAAAATTAGTATGTTATGGCCATCACAAAACTTTCTTCTATATAAATCACATCAATTAAATCATTTAAATAGTACAAGAAATTACATCAATTCATATCAAAATATATCTGAATTTGAAGTTTGGTGAAAATTCGTGCATTCGTTCTTGAGATAGAGCTATGGCGGAAATTCTGAAAAATGTAGCATAGCAGTATCACCTGTTGAGCGATTTGCGCCAAAACATAAACAATAATAATTGATATCCAGGTATACATGGATCTGAAGTTCGTTGAAAATCCAAGCATTAGTTCTTGAAATAGAGCTATTGCGGAAATCACAAAAATACCATAGCAGCGCCACCTGTTGAGTGATTTACACCAAAATGTACAAAATGTCAATTCATGTCAGGGATTAACTGGTTCTGAAGTTTAATGAAAATTATTGCATTAGTTCTTGAGATACAGCTATAATGGAAATTCTGAAAAGTGCGGCATAGCAGCGCCACCTGTTGAGCGATTTGCACCAAATCACAAACAGCACTAATTCATATCAAAGTATACTTGAATCTGAAGTTTGATGAAAATCCAAGCATTAGTTGTTGAGATAGAGCTATTGCGGAAATCGTAAAAAATGCAGTATAGCAGCGCCACTTGTTGATCGATTTACACCAAAATGTACAAAACTTCAATTCATGTCAAGGACTAATCGAATCTGAAGATTGATGAAAATCCAAGCATTAGTTCTGGAGATTGAGCTATTGCGGAAATCGTGAAAAAGGCAGCATAGCAGCGCCACCTGTTGAGCGATTTACACCAAAAACTAATCAGCACCAATTTATATCAGGGACTAACTGAATATAAATTTTTATTAAATTCCGTGCATTAGGTCTTGAGATAGAGCGCCCACAAAATTTGTGTCACATACAGACAGACAGGCAGACAGACGCACAGATTCACAGACAGACATTTTGTAAAAACATGTTTTTCGGAATCTCTGACCTCTAAAACGTGTAAATCCGTCGAAAACCGAAAATCGAAAATTTTCACGAATCCAATATTTTCTTCTTGTAAAGATAGAAAAAAGTAAAAAGGAATGGAAAAACTATTGATTTTATTAATTACTAGCTAACTTGCCCGGCGCTGCCCGGGTACATAAAAAAACTGCACGAATCGCGAAAAACCTCTGAAAATCACAATAAGATATTGCGAAAAAAATTTAAATCGCTGCACAAATTTCGAAAAGAGAAAGAAAAATTATATATTGTGCTCGAAGATTGAAAGTTGATTCAACTTCTATCAACGTCTTTCACTAATGTGGAAAATTGGTAGAAAATCGCTAAAATACACTAAAAATCACATACAAAATACCCGAAAAATTCGAAAATTGTTTTACGAAATCCGAATAAACTTTATTGAAATGAAGGTAGAAATTACTTTAGTATTATAGGTCAAAAATGGAATGTCAAAAAATTGCAGCAGATCGCGAAGAAACGTAAATATCGAATTAAAAATCACCTGATGACGTAACAAACATGTGTAAAGTGTTTAATGTCAAGTAAATTTGACATTTACGATCACCCATTATTGGCATTTAATCTTATAGTTTGGCGATATTTTTTTTTTTTGGTCTACGGGATAATCAGGTTGAACCACAAATTATTTCTGTTCGTATTTAAAGGTAGATAAATAGCTCTTCTGTATATAAATAAATAAAATAAATATTGAAAAAAAATGCTTATATGTATATGAAAAATAAATAGTTTGCCAGTAAATATACGTAAAATTCACTTCACTCGCCAAGGCCATTTTCTCTAATTCACCAAAACCCATATTTCAAAAATATACCAAATACTCTTCAATAGACCGGAGTGAAAAACAAAAAGTTTTGCAAATCGAATCGTAATAGTGCGGAAAAGTTGCTACTCGTCAATACAAGCACAGTGAAAAAAAAAATTTTGAAATCGAAGAATATCTTCCGTTCGCGCATCGCGTTCAAAGTTTTCGAATTTGAACAAAAATTGTACAAATATACGAAAAATCGTAAAAAAGTGTAAACTTTTTTCGATCGAACACATTTGTTTGTACCTACCATGACCTTGAGATGTAGAATGGAGAAAAAAATACCACACACTCCTCCTTTATCCCCTTCTAACTCCCCTCAAGGGGGTGAAAATGGCCAATTTTCGTGGAAAATACCGAAATTACAGGAGATGTAAATATTGACGAATCGACCTGATTTTTTTTACATAAGGCAACCTTGAGGCTAAAAATCGAAAACAATCCCCCCCCCCCCTCAACAGGTCCTCTGTCCGCTTTGAACCCTGTCGAGGGGGCGACTTTTTGCGGCAAACATTATGTTTTGGTTTGTTTGCCGCCCGGTCACTCGACCTCTCCATCTCGTCAGCCCCTTTCTTCTTCCGTGCACTGTAATGCTCGCTGCGCGTGCGCACCGCTGGAATTCCGAGAAACGGAGTGGGGGAGGAGCTAGCACAGTACCCGTACCTGGTAACGACTGCTGTGCGTCACTCAGTTTTGCCTCAGCGTCGCTGCGTGTTTCTGCTTGTCTGGCTTGTAAAAGAATATATCTCGCCTATAAAAGAAGCGCTGCTCTTGCTGAAAACTTTTCTTGTCGGCTTCGTTTAGAATCCCGTAGCTTGAATTGGATAACGGTTTCATCGATCAAAATTTAGCTTCTTTTATCATCATTATGGCGCTCACTCGAAGCGTTCATACTCGCTGCCCATTTTTTGGTGCACCAAAACCACTGCCATCGGCAATTCTTCCCACCAATGCTGACGTTGTCAAATGTTGGCATGGAGTGCAATACGCCATGTTATTGCAGTCTGGTGACTTTAAACCTGGAAGGAAGTTGAGCTTTTTAGAAGTGGCAAACATTGTAGCTCAACAGATTGAGTCACTGTATTTGAAGGCTTCGATTCCTACAGTTTGTCACACAAGAGTCGTTCAAAAGATGAAACAACTACACGATCGCTATTATTCTCTTCATAAATCATATCCAAGAGACAAAGACACGGCTGGGAAACAGAAGAAGTACAATGATTTCATCCATCAGTCGTATAACACATTATTTGACGTATAAGATGCAAATGCGAAATGACACTAGAATGCACTTGAGGGAAAAACTTTGACAAGTGTATTTGTCCTAATCCTATAGCTGTCAGCTGCGATTGTCCTAAGGACAGGAAAATAACTACCTTGGAACTGATGTTTCTTTACGCACAAAGACACCTTAGATCAGGTAAAATAGGACCGACGGTGCATAAAAAGGAAACACAAAATCTTACATCATGGTTGCAAAGAAAGGCTCGTCATCTTGATGTGCTTAGCACACAAATGCAAAGCTTGCCTGGTTGCAGCATTGATCCTGAAAGAGAGGAGACAAATGTTAATGCCAATGAGGATCAGGATGATTTAGATTTTCAGCGCACACGATCTTTGTCTGCTCTTTCAAGGAGCCCAGACTCTTCATAAATGCGCATGTCGCTTCCAGCTACTGCTTTGACAAGTAATCGCTTTGGTCTGTCAGGCAGAACAACAGCTGCCATTACCTCTAGCGTGCTAAAAGACGTAGGTCTTATTACTGATAGTAATACATCACTGATCGTTGATAGAAGCAAAATTAGACGATAAAAAGAAAAGTGCAGGGCAATTCTTACCAATTCAAACATAGATTACCTGTCCTCCTCTATTGGTAAACATTTCTTCAGCTGACATTGCAGACTTGATTTCCAAGGGGGAAAAGCCAACTCTTCCTTTGAATCTGGCAGACATACCATGTCATACGCAAGCCGTAGAGTGCAGTGTTAAGCTGGTAACACAGGCCTCCTCAAAAGTGTCTGGGCATGAGCGACGTGATGGTTTTATAAGAGCCACCCTCGCTTCTCGTGTTATCATGACAAAATTTGACACTAAATCAGAATTCTCAGTACCTGAATCTGCATCTGCATAATTCTCCACGCCCACATTTTGGCTGGTTGGTTGAGTAGGGTGTGGGTAGGACTCGCAGTGCAACCACCTTCCCGTGGTGAGTCCTGAGTCATCCTTGGAAGGACGGGCCAAGAGCTGCACAATTTTGATCTCTCGAGGGGGGAGGGGGATTGTTTCCTACTTTTAGCCTCAAGGTTGCCTTATGAAAAAAAAATGAGACCGATTCGTCAATATTTACATCTCCTGTAATTTCGGTATTTTCCACGAAAATTGGCCATTTTCACTCCCTTGAGGGGGTTTGAAGGGGATAAAGGAGGAGTGTGTGGTATTTTTCCTCCATTCTACATCTCAAGGTCATGGTATGTACAAAGAAATGTGTTCAATCGGAAAAAGTTTACACCTTTTTACGATTTTTCGTATATTTGTACAATTTTTGTTCAAATTCGAAAACTTTGAACGCGATGCGCGAACGGAAGATATTCTTCGATTTCAAAAATTTTTTTTCACTGTGCTTTGTATTGACGAGTAGCAACTTTTCCGCACTATTACGATTCCATTTGCAAAACTTTTTGTTTTTCACTCCGGTCTACTCTTCAATCTGTTGTCTGATACTAAGTAATCACAATAATGTAAATAACTATTAGGCATAGATACGTACCGGGTTTGGCGCGATTTTTTTTTTCACGTCAATTTGTTGAAAACATCGTTTTTGAATACCAGTTACACATATATATATTTAAATTATTTTCTATTATTTTAAAAAGAAATAGCAATAAATAATAAAAAGTTTAATTAATGTCTATAGAACAAAAACAGTTTATATAACAGTAAAAAAGAAAATAAAAGTAAATAAACAACTTATCTATTTATATAAAATCCAAGTCTCTGTGTGTCCCTCACATTTCCGGTAGGACCGCCTCATTGAAATTAGTAATTGTTAAAAAAAACTAATGCAGGTTTACCAAAGTAGCGCAAAATGTTAGCCAACTTGGTGATAGCTGGCTAATTTGGCGAAATTCCCATTTAAAACCATTAATCTTTCATAAAGGAGGTCACCGAAATTTAATTTAAACTCCGTTCTTTTAAGATATTTTTCAAAATCTATGAGTGAGAATTTAAAGTACATCTTTACATCTTCCTCCCGATGCTACTAATAAAATAACCGCCAATAGACGACGCTGTACTGTGTGAGCTCCTAGCTGCGCGATTTTAATGTGCTTTAGGTACTTTTCCAGTATAGGTGCCTTGGCGAAAAAGGAAATGTGGCAACATATTTTCCGGGAACCTATCCTCTGTTTCATTTTATATACGCACGCATTTTTTTTCGATATTTATACGATTTATTTAATATAAAAAAGCTGTTTCTCTAATTTTATAAAGAAACAGAGGTAATTTGTATATAAAAACATCAATAATATACATATAAAATAAACATATAAAACAAACAAAAACGCTCATCAAGTTTGTTTTCATAGCTGTTTATATGATTTGACGACAAATCTCGATATTTTTCCGTTATACGGACACCATGCCAAAACGTATGCTAATGCGCCAGTTATTTCAAAATGCTAAAAGATATTTGTAATTTTATGCCAGAAGTTTAATATGAGTTTTATTTTATTGCTTTATTTTATAGCAGTTATTTGTTCACTTATTTTAAGTATATAATTGTGATTTAATGAAATAGTTCATAAAAGTCTGGAATTTTCAAGGGTCAGCTAGGTGGGGAGGCCTACCAAATGGCTTAAGCACTCACAAGCCCCACCCAGCGGTTTCCATCTACTACCGCCGTCACCACACACACACACACACAAATAATAATAATAATAATAATAAATAAAAGGCCCGAAGGGACCTACAGGAAAGCCAATTGAGAATATTAAGATTAAATACAATATAAGTACAATATATACACGATGGAAAGCCCAATTTTTACTGGGCGTTTACGAGAGAAATTTAGATATTTGTAATTAATAAGATCATGAGATAATAGATAATAGGATTTTTAAACTTGTTGGAGCGGCAAAAGCTCAATTACTCTGCAAAGCTGGGCGTTCTGCAAAAATACAATAAAAGCCACGTGATTTTCATTTTGCGCCAACTATTACGCTTGGCGACAAAGGTATCCGTATAACGGAAAAGAACCCAAATCTCACTTTCTGGTGCTCTAATTACACCAAGCTTTTTTTAAAAAAAACGCCAAAGCTCCTACATTGGAAAATTACCAAACTGTCTATTATTTTGCACTATCTGTGTTATAGTTTGTACTATATGCAAGGGGTATGAAGCGAAGAGTTTAAAAATTAAATATTAAAGTTTCGGCACAGATGTCATATACGATGTCATATTGGCGCGATTGTTTTCTGACGCCAAAGTCATATACACAACGGGTACTTAATTGGCGGCAAAGTGTCGTTATTTTGCTTGATATGGTAACCCAGATGTTGTTGTTTATGCTGTTGATGTTTTCGCCAAATTGGCGTATATGACAACTGTGCCAAAGTTTCTATAAAGCAGTATAAGACTAAAAAATTAAGAATAAGATAAATGCAAAATAAGACTAAAGAAGAAAGAAAAATCATGCTTTAAGCATAAAATATGAAACACTTTCCAACATATCCTGAATGCTTTAACAAAACTTCGTTATTTGGGGAAATAAGATAACTAAGTAAACATTTTAGAAAACGCATAAAAAATTTTCAAAATTGATTTCAGCAGTTACCGTCCATAGCCAATAGTATCGTTATTACATGCCACTATTTAGCCAAAATTTAATTTAAACTATTCTTAAAACTACTGAAATAACATTTCCAGATATTATCATCCATAGACGGTTATGTATCCAATTCTTTGCGTGACCCTGTATATCATTTTATCTATATTCTACAAACATTTCTTAGTAAACTAAATGCAGTTCAGCGTAAAAACGCATAACTCCTTTAAAAACCACCTTTAAGCAATTTACTCTCATACTCAGTAACCCTTACGAATTCTTTTGTGTAGCCCTGCATATGAGCTGTAGCATTTATACACACAGTATAGTATGCATAAATGTAGTGAAACATAAAAGCGCATATCATAATTAAAAATTCATTTCTAGCAATCATTGCTTATGTACAATACTTCGGAGAAAAATTGCTTGGCGAGAAAGAAGTTTGCGAACGCATTTTCTGACAACCTATTTACTGCTTCATACTCACAAGCAATTTTTAGGTGCGTTCGTAATTATATAAATACGTAGCACCTATAGTCGTCGTTCAGTCCGTCCGTCCGTCCGTCTGTCCGTCCGTCTGTCCGTCCGTCTGTCCGTCCGTCTGTCCGCATGTAACAGAGCAAAAACTACCCAACCGAATGGTCTGAAATTTCAAATATATGATTGTTGCAAAATTTTGTCGAGCCATTTCAAATTTTATGAAAATCGGATGTATAGTTTAATTACAGGGACAGTCAAAAGTTTTTCTTTACATTACGGCCAATGGGAAAAATTATTGCAAGTGCATTTTAATGACATTAGAGCCTTCCGAATGATCTGAAATTTTAAAGATATAATTGTTGCAAAATTTTGTCGAGCCATTTCAAATTTTAGGAAAATCGGATGTATAGTTTAATTACAGGGACAGTCAAAAGTTTTTCTTTACATTACGGCCAATGGGAAAAATTATTGCAAGTGCATTTTAATGATATTAGAGCCTTCCGAATGATCTGAAATTTTAAAGATATAATTGTTGAAAATTTTGTCGAGCCCTTTCAAATTTTAGGAAAATCGGATGTATAGTTTAATTACAGGGACAGTCAAAAGTTTTTCTTTACATTACGGCCAATGGGAAAAATTATTGCAAGTGAATTTTAATGATATTACAGCCTTCCGAATGGTCTGAAATTTTAAAGATATAGTTGTTGCAAAATTTTGTTGAGCTATTTCAAATTTTAGGAAAATCGGATGTATAGTTTAATTACAGGGACAGTCAAAAGTGTTCCGTTACATTACGGGAATGGGAAAAAATTATTGGAAGTGCATTTTAATGATGTATCAGACTATGCACTTTATGAAGTGCAAAAAATTATACATTCAGTACAATATGGGGTGCAAAAAATAATTATAAAACTAGTTATAGTACGAACGCACCTCATTTGCCACGTTTGACGAGCAATTTCCAACTTGTTTCCATATGTATGCAATTTATTTAGGTAGTTGTTAGTTATCCCGTCGACCAGTTTCGCCAAATTATATAAATCGCCAAACCACTCGCCAAATTATACAAGTTGACATAATTTTTATTTTAAACAACGAAAGATCAATTAAATTAGCAAAACATTAATAAAAATACAAATATAACGTCGAATTAAAAATCATTTGATGACGTAACAAACACATGATCATGTTTAATGTCAACCATTATTGGCGTTTAATCTTACAATTTGGCGGCAGTAATTTGGTAGACGGGATAACTAACAAGTACCTTTATTTAATATAAAAAAAGCTATTTACCCATTTTTTATAATAAATAGAAGTAATTTTTGCACATATGTCATATACGGGTCGGGGTTGGCGTGATTTTTCTCTGACGCCAATTTGGCAGAAATCTCGCTTTCGAATAGCAGTTACTTATATATTTTTAAATTATTTGCTATCATTTTGAAAAGGAAATAACTATAAATAAATAAAAGTTTGAATAATAACTATAGAAAAAAACAGTTTATATAATTAAAAACAGAAAATAAAAGTAAATAAACAATTTATTAATAAATAAAAAACAATAGCCGGGTTACCATAGCAGGCAAAATAACACCATTTTGGTGCCAGTTAGGTATCCCGGTTCATATCTGAAATCTGTACCGTAATTTGTATATAAAAAAATATTATATATATTTAGAAACGATTTTGAACAGATGTCATATTCGCCCCATATTGGCGCGATTTTTTTCTGTCGCCAATATCATATAGGCAACAGGTACTTAACTTGCGCCAAAGTGCTTGATGTGGTAACCCGGATTATGTTGTTTATGCTGTTGATGTTTTCGCCAAATTGGCAACCGAAAAAAATCGCGCCAATATGGGGCGAATATGACATCTGTACCACGATTTTTCTATGTATTTAAGTGCACATATAAACAAAAATAAAAGTTCATTAGATTTGTTTTCATAGCTGTTTATATATTTTGGCAACATATCTCACTTTCTGATGCCCGAATTGCTCCAAGCTTTTTTTATTTTAAATGCGCTATAATGGAAAAGTACCTAAATAAATAATTAACAGAAATAACCAATTATACAAACTAAAACTTTTTATTTCGAGATCAAAGCATTGTTTTTAATACCAATTAAAAAATACATATATCCTTGGATAGCTTTAGTTGAAATTAGGTTCACAGCTTATCTCATCTACAGCACATCTCATTCCATAAACCTAAACAAACACAAGTGATTCATTCATCGGGAAACTTAAAAAAATTTTAAATCATTGAGGTAATCATTCACAAAGTAAGTTCTCCAACAATCAATGGACAATATTCTAATGACATCATAGTAGGTAAAATGGTGGCGGTATCGTTTGTTTATGGTTTGAAATCACAAAGAATTTATTTTGCAATGTCTCTTAGTTACATTATTTTATTGTCATATTTATGAGCTCAGAACAAAAGCATATTTTTTCATTATTTAGTTATTAAAGACGGGAAAAAATTATAAATGCATGATTTGAAAAATTTAAGTAATTTTCTTTCTCAATAGTAAAAAATAACATCGGGAAGTAACAGCGGGTTTAAGTTAAATAAGTTTAACTGTTTAATTCTGTTGTAATATTCAAAATAACTGTATTTATTAGACTTCAGTAAACAACATCAGGTTCCGATTAAACTTTGAAGTTAGGAAATACAATGTCATTTCAGGAGCTTTCTTTTGGAGAAGCTTTTCTAAATTTCATATATACATGGAAACTCTTCAGTGTTAGAAATATTATTCTTAGGACTGACATAACATGAGAACCGGCCTGCAATTGTACACAAGTTTTTGAAAACTACTTTATATCAGAAATTTTGCTAAAAACTGTTTACTTTTTTGTTATAGCGGCCCACACTATTAGGAGTATGACAAGTTGCAGCCAATTTCGCCAACGTCGTAACCAAGATCGTGAAGCACACACATATAATACCATATAATACCATTTCATGAAATCGTATACGATAATTTAATAGTTTTTACCTTACTTAAAGTGTGAAATTTATTTATTTTTAAGGCTTAACAATCTAAATTGTCCAATATATGAATTAAAAAAATGTAAACAAAGATTGAATAGACATGACCGCAAAAAGCCTCAAATCTGCATAACACTTGGAACCAAACTGTGCAGATTAGTGCTCTTCTACTGTACACAGTTTTTCATAAATGTCTTTCGTTCTTAAAATGTGTTATTTTCATCTATCACTGCGGAACAAGC
>CAWVRF010000226.1:0-92000 GCA_963932465.1 Maratus speciosus | reverse complement strand
TACAAACTGGACTTTTCCAATTTATACATAGACATTGCAAGACTTTAGTATGGGCAATGAAGGATGAAAACTGGGGCAGCATATCTGGTAAAGAAACTTTTCTTGAAATTAAAATATATTTTCTATTTTCTAAAGGAAAGGATTCAATTAAAATATAAAATAACAATGATTATCAGCTTTTAAAATTTATTTTTTATTATTACTGTTAAATTAGTCTAAAACCTGTTTATATTTTTATATTATTATTTTCATTTGCTTTTTCAGAAAACTGTAACTTTTCCAGAAATAAGTTACAGAAAACATCAATTGTGCAAAAACATATTTTCAATCAATTAAGCTCAGAATATTTCCCCAAAAAGTGCCAACTTCTACCAGTTTGCCATGTGTACATACAGTACAACATCGAAGCATAATTAGATGCCGACATTTAGGATATGAACAGAAGCTTTAAATATAAGGCAATTTAATTTCTTTGTGGAATTATTTTTCCAAGGGATTCACATAAACAGCCCTCCTTCAAACACTGATTAATCTTTGATTTTCAATTGATCTATTTAATTAATTTTATAATCAATTTGTAATCAGAAACAAAGGCACAGTCACCTATACTCTAGAAATCAGATCAAATGTGCATTTTATATGATACCAAATGGTTATCAAGAATTCATCTAATGTTGACATTTTTCAATACATGGTTCTACACTGTGATATATCTTTTAAGGATTCTTGTGGTGTTAGTCTTATTGAAACAGTAAAATTACAGGACTATTTTGAAACAATAAAATACTTTATTGGAATAAAAGAATGGACACAGAATATAACAACAGAAATGACACAGAAGGGCAATGCATATGCAAAGAACACGTGCCTTTCAGACTTCTCTATATTTGTAAGACATATCCTTGAAATAAGCAACAAACAAATAAACACAAATGTCCAAAATAGGTAAGGATACCCAATCTCAATTGATTTAAAGTTCCACATTCACACAAGTTTCACAGAAATCCTTAAATGAGAGTCACATTTCAACATCCACTTTCCGATAAGCTTAAATTTCTTAATTTTTATTTCCCAACAAATGAAGACACATTTACATTACAATACGCAAAAGCATTACTGCATATCAGAAAAATTTTAAGCAATTATGTTTGATAAGAAATGAGAGTAAAGATTCTAATTTTAAGATACAAAGTAAAAAAAGGTGTTCCAACTTTGCTTTTATTTCAAATCTGCAAAAATGTAAATGCGAATTTGCATATTTATTTAAATGATAAGATGAAAAACTATGAAGCGATGTCATAAAGAGGCCATCATTAATAAACTTCGAAAAGGAAATACACCTGCAAAGTTTAACCTGTTAAAGAGGGACTATGATGATATATTTCTAATATAACATCTATTCTTTCTTAAATAAAGCCCCAATAAAAATTAAGTTAATATATAAAATTTTGTCGGTACATTCATTAAAGAGTACATATCGTCGCCGCAGAGTAATAGCAGGACCTCTAGTAATAATCGAAAATGAGATGTCTGACTTATTGCTATGAAAAACAGTGCTGCATCTAGTGGAACAGCAGGAAAATTTTTACAAAACCCATCTGTGATATAGTATTAAACATAACTTTGTGTTTCAAAAGTTGTTCCGGCCCCACCAGTGGCCAAGAGGTTCTGCTCTCGAAGCTGGTAGACGGGAGGTGCTGGGTTCGATCCCAATCACACCCGTGAGCCTAATCGCTCGTAGTTTCTTTCGAACCTTGGTTTTCCAAGCGTAAATACGGGTTAGGTTCCTTTAGAAAGACACCTAAGGAGGGCTCCCCCCACCTTAGGGCCTATATCCCTCGTGCTGATAATTGGCCGTCATAAACACAGCCAACCAACCAAAAGTTATTTTACTAGAAGATGCAAACACATTTAGCTTCTCATAGCAGTAAGTCAGACATCTCATTGTTTATTATTACGACATGTCCTACTGTTGCTCTCAAGCGACGATATGTTGAGTTGAAAGTTTAACAAAATATTCCCAACAGAGTGAAATGTATCAAAGAACAGATTTGAACCTGAGAACTTGACTTTATGTATTGTGACCCTGCCATCTGTGCTACCTAGACAAACTAACCTAATACAATTCACTCACATGTAAAAGTGTAATACATCAGTCTTATAAACACCATGCATTGTGTCGTATGACAACACTTTACACAGTTACTAAGCATTTTTATCAGTTACAATGCAGAGTTTGCAGAACTGGTTACATCAACATGTGAATGAAGTGCATTGAGACAACTTGACTGGATAGCTAAAACAACAGAGCATTAACACATGAATCCAAATCCTAAGTTTGAATCTTGGGCCGGATAATTTACTCCTTGTTGGGAATTTTTCGTTTAATTTTGACATCTACCCAATTATTTAGTAATTCATTTTTCAACTTTAATGGCTTTAAATTTTGCTTATTCAGTTCACTGATGTGAACAAATACATCTAACACAAACAGCACAGCAAAGACTGTGCCTTTTCTCTAATAATTTATTTTGTATTTTACATACCAGGAAAGGTAAGGCTACTTTACAAATCAATGAGAAGTGGCATATTCATTCATATGACAAGACTCAGACACATATTTGATGTTTCACAGGCATACTTTTATTTGTATATGTGAGAAATTGTGTTTTTGATAATCTGAAAGAAGTCTTTATAGCATATATCATAAAAGAAACTTTCTATTTCCAACTCTGACTATGTTGCTTCACATATACATCTTATACTCTGGTGCAGGTACTGCTGATTTGGTACATACTGACCTACAACAGTTAACATACAGATATAACTTAAAACTCAATCTAGTACTATTACGATAAAATATTAAAAAGTGGAGCATTTTCACTCTGAAGTAAAGATGTTATGCTACATTTGATATAAATAAGATATATGAAATATTCTAAAAATGTTATAGACATCACAGATTGAATTATTATACCCCCATTTTCAACAGCAGTTGAAACTATTAAATACAATTTACAAGAAGAAATTGATGAGTTAATAGAGTATGAAGCTAAGAAGCTTTTTAAAAATATCACTATGTCTAAGTTTGCACATGGTTGAATTTGATTTAGGTCATGTCAATTTCAGCCTAGAAAAAGGAAAAGAAGAAACAATTTATTTATTGAAATTCATAAGGTTTAAAGTTTCAATTAAAGTCTTACGAATTTTGAACCCTATATAGAGAATCACCAATCACATTCATCATGTTGACAATTCAATCAATATTAGAAACTAAATAGAAGTTTCCTAGTAATGATAGTAATTAAATAAAAATGAATTAAACATGTATATTAAAAATATACAATCTTTGTTTTATAATACTCAATGAGTGGTGAATTAGCGGGTATCAATAAACAGTTGAAAACACTTGAAGGGAATGATCATAAAGAAAGTTTAGTTATTCCTGCTCCAGTATCTAATTTCATAGCCATTGCACATATAATGGAAAAATTATAGAAATTACAGAAAAACAATTTTTTGGGAAAATCATAAAACACATT
Organism: Maratus speciosus; assembly: GCA_963932465.1. NCBI lineage: Eukaryota > Metazoa > Arthropoda > Arachnida > Araneae > Salticidae > Maratus > Maratus speciosus. The sequence continues at coordinate 88,458 of CAWVRF010000226.1, read as the reverse complement.
TAAGAAAGATCAAGACAAAGCTGATTTTTATAGATATTTGAGAGTTGAAAGGGGTTGCACATCTGGATACAGGGTAAAAGAGATGTGTGATGCACATTTAATTTTCTTACTCATGTTGCACACAAAATATTGCACTCAATTATATGATTAAGATTAAGCCTATTCAAGTAATTTTTCTGAAACAATTCGTTGCTGATTAATTCAGAAATGAAAGGTTTCCGATTGGTATGCATGCAAACTTCAAATTATGCTTGTCTAAAAATTCTTTGTTGTGCATCTAACAAATGATAGTTTCCTCATTTGCAGGTAGATGAAAATGGGTTTTCAAGTTACTTTCTCAAAAAATGTTTTATTTGCTACCTCACAACTGAAATGTTTCTCATTTGTATTTAGGAAACAATGTCTATTAGAGTTACCCTAGTCAGAAAAATCTTTATTGCATATCTCACAACTGAAAATTTTCTCATATGTAACCATACAAAGTTGGGTTTTCAAAATACTTTTTTGAAATAATAATTTGTTACATACCTCACAATTAAAAGGTTTCTGATTTGTATGAATATGAAATGGTTTATTGAAGTTACTTTTCTGCGAATATGTTTTGCTGAATATCTACCGCAGAATTAAATGTTTTCATATTCTTAAACATACAAAGGTGTTTATTCAAGCTAATTTTATAAGAAAATTTTTTGTTGCATGCCTCACAACTGAAAGGTTTCTCATTTGTATGCTTGAGAAGGTGGTTTTTCAAATTACTCCGGCCAGAAAATGTTTTATTACATATCTGACAACTGAAAGGTTTCTCGTTCGTATGCATGCGAAGGTGTTTTTTCAAGTTACCTTTCTGAGAAAATTTTTTGTTGCATTTCTCACAACTAAAAGGCTTTACATTTTCATGAATGAGAAGGTGTGTATTCAAGTTACTTTTCTGGGAATTTTTTTTCTTGCATACCTCGCAACTGAAAGGTTTCTCTTCAGTATGTACAAGGTTGTGTCTATCCAAGTTATTTCTCTTACAAAATGTTTTGTTGCATATCTGACAAATGAAAGATTTGTCATTTGTATGCATGCGAAGGTGTTCATTCAAGCTATATTTCCGAGAAAATTCTTTGTTGCATATCTCACAACTAAAAGGTTTCTCATTTGTATATATGAGAAAGTGCTTTTTTAAGTGACTCCTGTCAGAAAAGGTTTTATTGCATATCACACAACTGAAAGGTTTCTCGTTTGTATGCCTGAGAAAGTGTCTATTCAAGTTACATTTCTGAGAAAACTTTTTGCATTTCTCACAACTGAAAGGTTTCACATTTTTATGCATGAAAAGATGTGTATTCAAGTTACTTTTCAGAGAAAACTTTTTGTTGCATAACTCACAACTGAAAGGTTTCTCATTTGTATGCACGAGAAGGTGTGTACTCAGGTTACTTTTCTGAGAAAATGCTTTTTTGCATATTTCACAACTGAAAGCTTTTTCATTTGTATGCTTGAGAAGGTGTTTATTCAGGCTACTTTTCTGAGTAAACCTTTTGTTGCATAACTCACAACTGAAAAATTTCTCATTTGAATGGAGGAGAAGGTGTCTATTCAAGTTACTTTTCAGAGAAAAATTTGTGTTACATACCTCATAGCTGAAAGGTTTCTCACTTGTATGCACGAGAGAGTGCTTTTTCAAGTTACATTTCAGAGAAAAAATTTTCTTGCATATTTCACAACTGAAGGATTTTTCATTAGTATGCACAAGGTTGTGTCTATTCAAGCTATTTTTCTGTGAAAATGTTTTGTTGCATACTTTACAACTGAAAGGTTTTTCGTTCGAATGCATGAGAAGGTGTGTATTCAAGTTAATTTTCTGAGAAATTTTTTCTTCCATACATCAGAACTGAAAGGTTTCTCATCAGTAAGTACAAGGTTGTGTCTATTCAAGCTATTTTTCTGAGAAAATGTTTTGTTGCATATATCACAATTGAAAGGTTTCTCATTTCTATGTATGACAAAGCGATTTTTCCAAGTTATTCTTAACAGAAATTTTGTATTGCATATATCACAAAGAAATGGCAGCTCATTTGTGTGCATGAGAAGATGAGGCATATAGTTACTTGATTCAGAAAATCGTCTGTTGTAAAACTTGCACGTGAAAGATTTTTCACTCACTTGCATAAGATTGTGTGAACTGCAGAGACTCCTTTTTGGATATCTTTTGTTGTATGTTTTAGATGCAACATTTTATTTTAGAATACATAAAAACGAATTATTTAATTCATTCACAAAAATCCATACAACTTTCTATACAAATAAAAGAATAATTGTTATGAATAAAAATATTCAAATCATCTTTCCAAGTTATAGATGTTACACTTTTCACAATGACAATAATTTTCTTTATAAATGAAACTGTGGTGCGTTACAATTTCTCCTGATAAAATCCTTAATGATATTCTTCATAATTAGTTGTATGCCATTGTGAAAATAATAAGTTCATAATGCCTTACACAGAAAAAATTTTCTTTGTGTAAGAAGAAAGACAGACATTGATTATTGCATAGCACAACAGCTAAATAAGAAACACAAGTGAATAATGCTTCAAGGGAATAACAAATAATAGGTAAAAAAAACAGGTGTTTCTTGCGAATGGGTTGAATATTAAATCAATTTAAATATTTGTATTTCATTTTTGTGCTATTCAAAATTCTTTTTCTGATGTCATTTTTCAGTGGATTAACATAATCTGTCTATATTTTCTCTTAAAATGACTCATCTGACTTACCTAAAATGGAGTGGCCGCCCCTCCGGGTGGTTCCGATCCGACCCCTTGAGTGGGGGAGGCGACCGGAAGCTCGGCAGAGTTGGTTGTGTACGAATGCGAGGGGGCCGGATGGGGACGATTCGCCACCTCCTCGAGAGGCTCATCTCCGACAGGCGTTGAGCACGGTGGCCATGGTTACCGGACGTTGTGCATAGGGCCGTTTCCCGCTTCGGCGGGTTGTCAAAGGGGCGATCCTCCGGCAGCCGGGTTCTCTGGCCAAGCCGGGTAGCAACGCTCCATAGTCTGATCCCAGAGCCGGCGGTGGCCGGGTGGTGACTCTGGGCAAAGGATAGCTAAGGCGATAGGACCCCATCCACCAATTGACTAAGAGGGAGCCTGAAGTATGAGTGAGGGCTCTGTAGAGGAAAGTCCTCGGTGCTCGCTAGTGACGACGGGTCTCGCGGGAACGCCATGCAGGGACTCCCGGAGCAACCGAAGGGCGAGGGTTACGGACAGCGCCCAGGTTACTTTTTGACTTGGGTGGCTCATCCCTCCGAGGACCTCAGCTGGAGCAGTTGTGAGCCGACCCTTAGGGTGGTAGGGTTTGGCGGTGCCCCCGTCGACCAAGGAGCGGTCGCGTGGGGAGGCCAGTGTGGCTCTGGTTGCTCCATGTCGTGCCGTGACCCTTGGGAGGGGGTCGGCAGGCAGGTCCACCATCGAACGCTATTCCCGCAGGGAAACGGGCCGGAGGCTCGCCGGTAACGCGGCGGCTCATCGTGCCTCAGGTGAACTCTTGGTCCGATCCAGGTCCTCCGTGTCTATGCGGTACCGGAGTTTGCCTCGCCTGGTGATGAGGACCTAGAGGTGTCTCCACCTAACTTTCGAACGCACTAACAAAGGTAGCGGTCGGTCAATGCACGGGGTCAGGGGTCTTCGGGCCTGGGTACCCTCGACGGCCGTGAGGTAAGGTAGTGGCGGGCGGGCTTCTGTCGGCCTCCGCTGGCTTCTCTGTCCTAGGATGGAGTCGAGTCGGTGGGGGCTGGCGGGACTCCGTTCCGTCCGACCCCCTAGCGAGGCGGAGTCTATTCCGTCTAGGTGGAGCTTTCCATGCCCGCCTGGGGTCGCTAACGGCACCTAGTCTGGGCCAACTGGCTCCCGGCGAGATCCGCGAGGGGTTCCGTCGGTTGAGCCGGGTGGTCTGGGCGAAAAGCCAGGAGCTGGGTCGCTTTACGGCCGGAGGGATTTTCCCCGTCCTCCTTGGTTTTCAAGCTAGGGGCTCCTCACTAACTTTCCGATCGGCTGGCCCACAAAAATGTCTCTGCCGGAAAATGGTATCTGATCTTGGGGGCCTGTCCATAAATTAAATTCGGGTCGGGAGGCCTCGATTCAGTCCGTGGGCCCAGCGTCTTTATAGGCGTCTGGTTCCTGCGATGGCTTGCGGGGTCTACCGGCTCGAGTAACCAAGTTTAGGGACCACTTGGTTTTTCTAGCTGGGTGGTGAGGACTGTCGTAGCGGCCGTTCGTCTCTTCTTGGGAATAGCTGTCACCGTGTGCGCTGGGCAGCGGTGTCGGTTTGACCGGAGTTGGCGTGGGGTTCCGCTCTGTTGGAGCTTGTCTGGCGGCGACCTTCGGGACGCGTCGCGGGGCTTGCTTCACGGGTGGTTCCTTGCGTCGACAAATGGGCCTGAAAAGGGCCTGGGACCGGAAGATGAACCCCTCATCTTACCTAAAATGGAAGAAAATACATGAATGTAAAAAGCTTTATGCTTTAAGGAAACTTAATAATAATGATTTATTACTTTAATCTGTTCATTAATTTGAACAATTTAACAATAATTGAAACAAAAAAATCAAAAATATTATTAAATTACAGAGAAATATTATATATTTTTTAATTCCACAAGATAGGATAAATCAAATTATTAAATTACTATTTTAATTTACAATACAATGATAACAATTTCATAAATATATGATGATGTTGAAAGGTTAAACTTTGGAGAATGTTAACCTTTTTCTTTAGACGTACCATACTATACCATTAAGAAAGCAGAAAAAAGATAGATCAGAGAGATTGAAATAGCATGTAGGGTTTACATTTTTAAATGATCTTGGAGGTATTTGATTATTTCAAAAATTAATTATATTTTGCAGAGTTTCTCAAAATCAACTTCTTGATAGCTGGAGAAAAAAATCGTGAATTTCATCAATTGGAAGAGGAAAAATATTTCGTTTTTCGACGCCAAACTGCAAAAAAGAACGGGGACAAGGGGACTCGGGACGAGGCCGGGGACCTAGGAATCTAGCTTCCGCAAAAGAGTCGGAGTAGAGTAGAAGAATAAAGGGCTGCGGACGAAGATGGGCCGCTCGCCGCGGCGGTTGACCCCCCCTCCCACCCCCAACCACCGCCAATACATGAATGTAAAAAGCTTTATGCTTTAATGAAACTTAATAATAATGATTTATTACTTTAATCTGTTCATTAATTTGAACAATTTAACAATAATTGAAACAAAAAAATCAAAAATATTATTAAATTACAGAGAAATATTATATATTTTTTAATTCCACAAGATAGGATAAATCAAATTATTAAATTACTATTTTAATTTACAATACAATGATAACAATTTCATAAATATATGATGATGTTGAAAGGTTAAACTTTGGAGAATGTTAACCTTTTTCTTTAGACGTACCGTACTATACCATTAAGAAAGCAGAAAAAAGATAGATCAGAGAGATTGAAATAGCATGTAGGGTTTACATTTTTAAATGATCTTGGAGGTATTTGATTATTTCAAAAATTAATTATATTTTGCAGAGTTTCTCAAAATCAACTTCTTGATAGCTGGAGAAAAAAATCGTGAATTTCATCAATTGGAAGAGGAAAAATATTTCGTTTTTCGACGCCAAACTGCAAAAAAGAACGGGGACAAGGGGACTCGGGACGAGGCCGGGGACCTAGGAATCTAGCTTCCGCAAAAGAGTCGGAGTAGAGTAGAAGAATAAAGGGCTGCGGACGAAGATGGGCCGCTCGCCGCGGCGGTTGACCCCCCCTCCCACCCCCAACCACCGCCGAGACTAATAATAAGCTAGAAGTAGCTAGGAGTCGTTCGGTAGCTTCATCGCCCCGAGCCCAACCCTTCCCGCTTTTCGGTGTCTTTAATTTGTGTAATTTCCCTTTTAAATTTGTCCGGTTTCAATTTTTGATTTTTTTTTTTTTTCAATCTGGCTTTCGCTAGAGAGTCTTTCATTCGGGACGTGGCTGGGGACGTAAGAATCTTGCTTCCGCAAAAGAGTCGGAGTAGAGTAGAAGAATAAAGGGCTGCGGACGAAGATGGGCCGCTCGCCGCGGCGGTTGACCCCCCCGCCCACCCCCAACCCACTTACTATAACTAGTTTTATAAATATTTTTTGCACCGTATATTGTACTGAATTTATATTTTAGTGCACTTCATAAGTGCATATCAATTTAATTCTGTTCGAAAGGCTGTAACATCTTTAAAATGCAATTGAAATAATTTTTTCCATTGGCCATAATGCAGCGGAAAAATTTTGACTGTCCCTGTTATTAAATATACATCCTATTTTCATAATTTGAAATGACTCGACAAAATATTGCAACCATTATATATTTAAAATTTCAGACCATTCGGTTGCGTAGTTTTTGCTGTGTTATGTGCGGACGGGCGAACAGATGAACTGAAAGACGACTATAGGTGCAATGTATTTATATAATTACGAATGCATCTAAAAATACAGAATATTTCAATATACATTGGAATAAATCGATAATTAATCTCGAACATCATGCAAACACTGTAAAATTCAATCAATAATTTTTTCTGATTTCGTATGAACTATTCTTAACAATGACGTGTCGAATGATGGAAATAGCCCAAAACTGACGACGAAGGCGGTATCGTGTGTGTACAAGTATACACAATATATAACACAATATGTCACGTACACATAATCTGTTAGGTATACGTTGCTATTTTTCGATACCATTCTATACAAGATATAAGGTGATGGCCGTATTTGATAGAAGAAAAAATAAAAGATTAAAATAGTTTAGCTGTTTTCTTTATCCTTCTGGTCTCATGATTTTCAAAATCTGTACATGATGAAGTACCTATCAAAACAGAAAACTAGCAACTAAGTGGCAGAGTGGTTACTGTTTTTAATCACTAAGAACAAGGTGTTAGATTTATTATAAAATTATGCAAGGAAACATAGATTTTCTTTTTCTTGTGTGTGTGTTTATGAAATGTTAGTTATAATTTTCGTTTGCTAAAATAATTTTTCTAAAAAAATTGAAGATCTTCCATAGTATAAAAACTACACTTATAAAAAGACAAATGTTTCTTAATGAACTAAAGTGAAATATAATCGAGAAAAAAAATATATAATATCTTCTTTTATACTTATGATTCTGAAAAGCATACTTTAGCTTTAGAAACCAATATAATTTCTAGATTTATACTGCCAGAAATACTCGTTAATATACACTAAATTATTGCTCATTTTTTAACAAATAATTTCCATACTCCTAGAAAAAATATTTTATCCGTGAATTCTTCCTGGAAACCTGAAAAAGAGGGTGAAATTCTGTTATTTCCTACCATGCATTCGTATTGGTTCTATTAATACTAAAATCCGAGTTTATTTTAAAAATGTAAAACCAAAAATTTTATAAATTAAGATTTCTAATTTAATTAAAAAAGAAACAAAAGTTTTCGAATTTAAAAGTAAGTAACAATTACTTTTCCCATTCATTCAAAAGTACTCACAATTTAGTTTTTAAAGTTGAATAAGTTGAACAAAGTTAAATGAATATGAATTTATAAAGTTGTTTATAAATAAATATTCGCATTTAAAATATGTTTTAAATGAACACATTTAAAAGATATTTTAATTAAAATATTAAATGGGATTAAAGTCGATTCTACTCAAAATAGAAGTTCTTATCGAATAAAAATATAATATTCATATTTTACATCTAGCAATCTCCTTAAAAATATTTATAATTCCTACTTAATCATACATTAAATCTAAAATATTAAAACCCCAGCCACAATCTCATTAACCCTACTACTACCAATTTTGTTTTCTGTTATTGAGTACCACATGTGACCCCACTAAGTTTTTTAATGTTTTTACATGCAGCATTATAACTAAATGACTATAAACATTACATTTATCCATTTTGTTGCACAAATTGTCTTTTGTAAAATAAATATTTATAATAATTAGGCAAATATACATTTATTAAAGAAATATATATAATAATTAAGTTTACCATTGTCGAACTATATTCTTTCACAATTTATACAAATAGTGCGAGCATGTTGTTTACAGACAAAAGTTGAACATTTAGTGCACATGTCACTATATTTTCATACCGCCGAATGTTCACAGTAACAACATCTGCCACCTTTTTTGCCTTTCATTCTTGTACCTACTTCAAGTGTCTTTGGAACAGGTAAGCGTTTCTGTACATTATGTTGCATCAGATTTACCTAACTTCCTTATGAATACTCTTTGTTTATAATTTGTTTGTTTCTCTTAATTTGGATTTATATGGAACCAAATAATAAAGCCATTCAGCGCCTTAATGTCTAACATATTGTAAAATATTATCATAGGCGATGTTCTTGTCATTCTCTTTGTTGTATAAGTTCGAACTAGCTTATCCATAGTATCAACTCTGATTTTGTACCAATATTATCTTTGATTATGGTTGGTTTCTTTTCCAGGGGGTTCTCAATTTCATTAAAAAAATACATTCTGCTAAGGAGAGTTACAAATTTTATCTTTTGGACAATATGATACAACTTTCGCTGACTTCTGAAATCCAAATAATGTGGAGATGACCACCCTTTCTTTGGTTGTGATGAACTCTTTAGGTAATTCTTTGCGATTTTTTCGTATTGTGCCCAAAAGTGTTAGCTGCTGCTTCTCCAGTTCTTCTGCCAGACTCGAACTTGTAACGAAATTGTGTATTGTGATATTTGTGCCGCTTTTTTCCATTCCTTTTACTATATCCAGAATAAACCTCTTTCCTTAATTGACTTTTTTAGGCATTTTGTTTTCTCTTTCAGTATATACCTGAATCTTGCATACATAGCTAGTAGCACTATCACAAGCAGCCCACATCGTTATTCCATACTTTTCTGGTTTCGACGGAATATATTGCCGAAATGGGCATTTGCTCCTAAATGTAACTAATTGTTCATTGATAGTAACATTATCATGAGGAATCTTGAAAAGTATCAGTCCAAGACTGAAACACATTTCTAATTGATAACAGTTTATCCTTAGATTGATTTTCGTGTCTAAACTCAATGTCTTCAATCTAATGCATCGGGATATTTGTGTGATTCTGTTCCTAGCCATGCATTTATTGAATATCGGGCGACCATTATTTACATTCCATTAATGCGTTGTTCCCTCATTATGGGCTTTATACTAGAGGTCTGCAGGGCCGAAATTTCCAGGCCCGGGCGCGGCCCGACTCATAGAAAAAAAATTCGGCCTGGCCCGATGCAAAAATTAAAAGTTCGGCCCGAGCCCGGCCCGGCTCATAAGAAAAAAATATTGGTCCGGCCCGAAAAAAAAGTTAAAATCTTGGCCCGAGCCCGGTCCGACCCGAGTTAATTTCTTTAAAACATTGATTCTTAAGTCGATTTGACTTAAAACTTTGTCTCGTACAAAGAGTTCTGACCAAAAATATTTATCTTAACTTTTTTTTTCATGTTTATAATCGTCATTTTTATAGAAGTGAAACTGCGATATTTATTTTTTTAACGAATCTATATTTCTTCTATGTTTCCTTTATCATTAATATGTCATTAATTCAGTGTCATGTTTCGGTTATCATTAATATTTTTAATCCATATTCTATGTATTGAAGTGTTAAAAATCTGAAAAATACTACACAGTAAAATCTTCTAAGACGAAATTGCATAGAAAAGAAAAAATTCGTTATAGACAAGTTCTCTCTTTAGCATGTGTAAATGTATTATATGATATATTCTTTTCTTACGTATTAATATATTAATTTTGCATGGATCAACACGTTTTTCAGCTTTAAGCAGGTTACTGTCATTGGCAGGATCTTTTTCCACGTTTTACTATATTTTAATAAGCGTAGAAATCTACTTTTCTTTAAAAAGAATAAATTTTAATGTATCATTGTAGAATAATGGTGATTTAAATATGTATGCATTTTTTTTAAAAAAATGTTGAGCCAGGCCTAATTTAACTGACCTATGAACGGGTCAGGCCACGCCGAGAGACAATGATTTTCATATGGGCTGGATCAAAACTAGGACTGAAAATTTTGAGCCGTGAAGACTATGAATGAAACCAGTCCCGGCTATGTATAGAAAAAATAAGTTCGGCCCGATTCTTCTGGAAAAAGTAAGGCCCGAACCCGGCCCGGCCCAGCCTGAGTGCCGTGAATGAAAACAAGCCCGAGTTCAGCCCGTGCAAATCTCTACTTTGTACACTCCACCAAGTATCAACAGTTCAAAAAGAAAACCCATCATTTCTTTTCTCTCGATGTTTTTTCAATTATTTCCCCGCACTGTCTCTCTCTGTTTATTTGTCCATTTTATAGTATTATTAACAATTATTGGCTTCATGAAAAGTTCGAATGTCTATTGGATCTAATGACAATATGTGGCATAAACTACTAAACGTAGAAGCGTAACCTTTTTTGCTTGACTAATGCTGCATCCAGTATAAAAATTCTATGAAATTCTGTTCAATATATTTTACTGATTTACTAATAATTTCCTCTGTTTGGAAAGTCTTATTCGAAACATATAATATGAAAAGAAGGCTTAAAATTTCTAAAAAAAATGCTGTATTAAATATTGCAATAAACTGGAAATAACAATATGAACAATTCAGAATGCAATTTACAAATATATAATGTTTACTAATGTATTGTATAAAATTTTGTTATCAAAATATAATCTAATATATAAATTTGTATTGGGGTCACAGGTGCCACCAGTGGTACTCAAAGGATAAATTGTAAATAAAAAATAAAATTTACCAATTTTATTCATTTCCTCTATATGAGACAAATGTTAAGCATAAAATGAACAAATTCAATATTTTTCAGAATTTTAAAACTCATACATTTTTACAGTTACATAGTAAAGTTGATCTGGAGTCACAGGTGACTCCAATGTACTAGAAGGGTTAAAAGATTTTCTGAATAATATAAGTAATATTTCTGCATTACTTCTTGTTAGATAAATATTATGATCTGATTTCTTAAATTAATTCCAAATTTATTAAAATCGAAGCGTATTTTTGTAATTTTTAATGTTTTTGTAATTTTAAATTGTTTTTGTATATTAATGCGCTGAAAATATTTTTAAAATTTATCGTCATTACGAAACTACGAGGATTTTTTTGTGAACACTTTCAAAAGTTCAAAACATTAACTTTCTTAAAGTACCGATAAAATCACTATTTTTCAAAGCAATCGCCACATTCGTTTATCTTGGACTTTCACATTGGAAATTTTCAAATCACATTCAAAAACGACCTATCGGCGCATTTTGGGAAAGTGTCGCCAAGTTCATTCTGCGGACCAGAAACACATCTGTTGTACCAATAGTTTCTGTATTTTTCGATAACGTCAGACGATCTTTCAGTAAAAATTACAAAAGTTAGCTGTTAGAACCGACATTTCAGTAAAAGACACGAAACGACATTCGCTTTTAAACCAACATTTTATTTATTTATCGAAAAACTTAAGAAACTTTTTAGATTCCAAATCTCTTCAACAGTCTGCCTGCATGTGCCATGCATTTATGTTTAAAAAAGGACTCCATAAGTGAGGCAAAAAGTTCCGCGAGATTTTTTTTGGTTTAAGAACTTCCTAAAGACATGCAAAAAAGAAACCTAACATCGTTTTTTGTTTTTTTTTGGCAGGTCAGTCATTTAATATGAAGATTTCAAATTGAAATAACAACTTGCACTGCATAATTTTTTATTATATTAGGAAAATTTTTAATATTTTAAATTCATAATTTGAATATCATTATTTTTTCATAACATTTTTGCAGAGAAAATGTTTCTATTCTAGAATACATATATACTTCCATTACAATAATATATTATTTACATTACGATGTACCTATTTTCATCTTATTGTAAATTAATATTTTTTGCATTATTGCATGGTACGTTGCAGGCGTCATTTCGCTGTATAGAATCTGCCGTTAAGACCAATTTTACCAATTAAATCAATCTTCATTTGTGTATTTCATGTGTTTTAATCCTTCATATGAGTCAAAAATCTTGTCAAAACAAAAATTATCTGAAATGTCCGATGTTTCATTTTCAGTTTTGATGGAATCTTCATCAGTCCGTGAATCTTTATACAAATCACGGGACTGGGTGTCTAAAGAATTAGTTCCTTCCACCACTTTTGGGACATGCAATACAGGGCCGTTGGATACGAAATTTTCATTACACTATTGTGTTACCATGTCCGTTTCGTATTTCTCAATAATTCCTTCGAGTTCGGAAGACCCTATTGCTTGTTTCCAGATATCTATTTCAGGCTGCCGGATTTCAAAGTTGTCCAAACAACCACCCAGTAGGCAATGTAACAGGAGCTTTTGAACGTACGGCCTTTTCTCCGGTATCACGTGCAAACACGATTTGATAAAGCTTAAAGCATCACTGTCTTTTTTCTAATTTTTGACGAGATTAATCCAGATTTCATCAGTTTGAAAAACTGTTCCTTTATTAGAATTACCTGTATCATAGAATAGACTATACATATACAAATCCAATCAGTTAATGAGTATGGCCATTTTTTTAGCTGCATTCCTGTAAAACCATTCCTGTAAAAAATTTGAATGGCAACCATGACAATACGCCAGTCGTCAAAACTATATCCATTCACCTTTGATTCTATTTCATCAGTCAATGCTTCTGGGGGTCCATAAAGCCAAGGAGACCCGAGATAGTTTACAGGTTTAATTCAAACAGTCAGATATCCAAAAGCGCAAACAACACTAGGGTGGAGCGAAAAAAATGAATTTTTTAAAATAAAAAACGGGTAGGTGCCAAAAGTTGCCTTTATACTAGTACATCATCTGCCTGCAATATTACCGCTGAAAAAAAATGGCTTGAGTCTATGCTTTTGGTCCAAAAATCGAAATTTTGGGTAAAATTTGACATTTTTTTCAAAAAATTAAAAAAAAATTCTATACAGATGTTTATTAGTTAAAAGTGTTATTTAAACCTTTATTATTAATGACGTAACATATTTAAACGATAAAACGATATCTTTGTTCTGTATAACGGGAGCAAATCTGACAACTTTTGGTAAAAAGGCGTTTCCACTGTGTTGTGTCATACAACTAAATGTTGTTTGGTGTATGCTTTCAAATCTACCCAGGACGTATCACGTGGAGGTGGCTGTATTTTATGACACAACAGTGCATAGCTCGACCACCCTTCCATCTGAGCACAATGTTTTATTTATATATTGAATTGTGATTTTTTATCAAAAACTGGCATAAATTTTCTATGTATCAATAGGGTGGTCACAAGCAACATGGGGAAATTTTTTTTAACATTTTCTTCCGGGGGATCCCTCTAAAAATTGCCAATCAGTTAGAAAATAAGATTGGCAAAGTTTAAGCTCAATTGAATAATATTAACCCGTGCCTCATCGAGGTTGAATTCTTGAAAATTTGCGTTTTTTGGCAAAAAACCTTAGTTTCTGTTTCATTATTTGAAAACTACTTGTCTTAGAAACCTGATTATTATCTTATTTCATAGAAAATATTGTTGTCTTGAACTTTTACCCTCATCAAAACTTATATTTAATGACATTTAGTGTTTTTCAAGTCAGCTTATAAACCATCTCTCAAACTCTGCATTTTTGAAAAAAAAGTGAAAAATGAGAAATGAATAATTGTTATTAAATTTGATATTATTATTTTAATTATTTGTATTAAAAGACAAAAGAAGTTAGACAATTTTCGTAATTTTATCAATATTTCATGAATTATTCATGAATTATCAATATTTCATGAAATTCCCAATTTGTATTGCAGTTGAAGCTCATTTAAAATGAACCTCTGAATTTCTCTTTCTATTACAAGGCTGTTTTTATTACTTGCTATCGTTATTTTTTAAATCGACGAAACATTCCAACCTCCGCCCCTCTTTCGGTATCATGACAGAAATGCAAGATTTTTTTATTAGGTCAGATGCTCATCAAATCACCGGCAGTAAGTTATCAAGTAATTGTCAAGTTTTATGTATTTTGTTTCATAATATTCCCAAGTTAAACTGAACACCAGAGAAGCTGCTAGACTTACACCCACCAATTAATAACAAATTAATTTTAAGTAGAATAGAAGCGTAATACGACTTTGCAAACAACTATTTCGAAAATAAAGAACGGAGTTCATCAAAAACAGATGTCACAATTCCTATTTACAGGGAGCTTTTGTTAGCTACGATGGAAAACAGTTTCCTCATATTTTGAATAAAGAAAATGTCTACAATTTATTTATTATAAAAAAGAATAGCAGTTGATTGTGGATAGCAGTTTTAAATAGTTGTGGATCTGAGGAACACTTAATAAGAGTTCCTCACCTTAAAAATCAGTATCGGAATAACTCGGGCAAAAACTATTTTCAGCAGTTGAAGAGTGGGTGGAAGATTGTAAAAACCAGGCAATGTGCTTTGGTACCACTGCAGTAAACACTGATCGCTTCAGAGGAACTTAAATATATCTATATCAATTATTAAAGTAAAATCTTCTGTATTTACCATGTCGCCATCATAATTCACAAATTAGCATAAAAGCTGTTTTCAGCCAGTTATTTAAAATAAGATTCGGATTGAATGGCCCAAGTTGGACCAGATTAAGTTTGAAAATGCTATTGGTGGTAAAATATTAGATATAAAATACTTAATTCAGAAGAAATTTCAAGCTTTCTTATAAAACATTTAAAAAAGTAATACCCCACGGGTGATTATTAAGAATTTATCTAACTTTGTTTAATATTTACAGGGCATCTTCCTCCAAAAGACATCCAATTTCAATTCATCGACGATGGATATCACAGGTCATTTATTCTCTCAAAATATAGCTTTTCAGGGATCAGTTCTCATTAACAAATTTAAAAAAAGAAGGTGTTAGAGATATTTGATTATTTATAATCAATATTTATGTAAAAGCATGGTTAAATGCTTCCACTTCCCCGCAATCAAGACCTGCAATTATTAAAATCACTTGTTGAGTACAGAAAAATTTATAAATTGCTTGCATACAAAGCACTCGCTAAAATGATAAACCACGTTTGGTATCTGAATTCTGTTCAAGTTGCATTTTCATTTTTTGATAATATTTTGGGGGAAAAAGTGAAAATAAGCATGGCTGTAAAATTAGTTGAAAAAGAAAATGATGTTGATGATAGGAATGTAGGAGCAACAATAGGTTTCAACCAAGTGGATTATTTAATGAACAAATAAGTCGATGTTTTTGTTTAATATCCAGCTGATTTTTCTTATTAGATTGTATATTAATATACAATTTCTAAATACTGATCCCGATGTATGATGTAAAAATAATCATTATTTTAAATGAAGAAAAATACTGAATGATTTTAAGACAACACAACTGAAAGGGGAATAAAATTAATCCATGATTTCAATTCCTGTTTAACTAAAGACGAAGAACAAAAACATTTCTGCTAAAAGTTGTATCTGAATGTAGAAAAACATTTCAAGACAGACCTTACCACCTTAACATGACAATGGGGTATATGATGTAAGGGATAGCAATTTCTTTTCTCTATAATGCTTCCGTTCTTGTAATACAACTTTAATAATAAAATGCATTTTAAAATTTTTGTTCCCATTTTTATACTTTTTTTGCCCATTTTCTCTTTTAAATCTTTCAGTTTAAACTTCAATTTTTATCATAATTAAACCCTTTATTATATACAAAATGAAAAAAACAAACAAAGAAAGAAAAACAAAATATTGAAAGCAGATGAAAGGGAATGTTACATTGTTTCTTCGCATTTTCATAAAAAGTCAATTTTTAGGATTTGAATCAAGTATGGACTGAAAAATGTGCATATGTTTAAATCTATACATTTTTAGAAAAATTTAGCAAGTGGTTTTTCAAAGCAAAAATATTTTTTAGGAAATGAGGTCAGCATTATGTTTCTAGGTTTAATTGTATTAATTTCATGAAGAAAAAACAGCATTTTTTGCAAAAAATCACGTTTTTCCGAAATTTGACCTATATGAGGCACGGGTTAATATTATCCAAATGAGCTGAAAGTTTTCCAATCTTATTTTCTAGCCAATTGGCAACTTTTTTTTTTGGGGGGGGGGGGTCGAAAAATTTCGAAAATTGATTTCTTATGACCACCCTAGTGTTTATACATGTATACAGTATAACTTAAAAAATCCGGCATCATCCAAACCCAGACAATGCCGAATTTTTGAAGGAATATCAAAAGTAGTACTATATTCTTAATGGTACCTTTAGTTATAATTTAATTTATTAAGTGATAATTATCTAAGAAAAAGAGAAAATGAAATATAAAAAAAAACCTTACTTTAGTTTATATTTTCTATGTAACTAAAAAAAATCTAATAAAGAGTGAAAGTATTTCTTCGCTTGCAATCTAAATAAAAAAGGAGTGACTATTCACTCTCTCTAAAGGAGTGCGTTTTTTCACTCCTGGTAGGAGTGAATGGTTACTCTTTCACAGGAGTGAATGTTTATTTTTATGGAGTCAATTCGTATTTTATTTTGCTTTTATGGGCATTTTAAAAGAATCACATCTTTTACAGCATGCAATGAAAATAGATACAAGCATGGTAAAGATTAGAATAAAATACTTTATTAGCTATATTTATTTCATAGTTTGTAACACTAATTGAACTTTTAAGGAAAAATTTAGTTAAAGTTACATTTACATATGAATTAAATTAGATTACTGACAGAAAAAAACTAAAATATTTTATTACAATTTTATCCCTTGTGTTTGCTTTCATTGCATGCCCTATAAATGTATGATAATTTTAAAATGTCCATAAGGTCAAGTAATTAACCGAAATCTTAATCAGTTAATGCTATTTTTCCTTTTTTTCAGATACCTATTTAGTATTTTAATAATTCCCGTGATGTACGTTAATTATGTTCTTTTTTTTTCATGTGTAATTCAAATTTGAAATATTTAGTTCTCAGAATTTATTGCTAATGAATTTAAATCTAATCAAATGTTAGTGTTTGCTGTATTTTCGTTACTTTTAAAATTTTATTAATAACTGTATAATAGGTGGATGTTATATGATTAACAACGTGTGATTTCATTTTAATGTTTGTTTTAAATATAAAATCTTATATTCTTAGCGCTATTTGGCAGAATCCTATTCTTCTAAAATATTTTTAATTTTTCCACTATGCTTATCAACTCACATCTTTTTTTAATAAGTTCTACGCTTGATCTAAATATTAAGATTGTGTAAGATTTCTTTTTAGGTGTTGTGATCTCTCATTGTTTTATTAAATAGGAACATGGAGGCTAGATTTTTATATTCTGTGGAATATGTTTATATTTTTCATTAAAACATATTCCTTAACTTAGTCATGAAAATTATATGATAAGCCATAATTAATTAAAAAATTTTATTCCCACATATATTGTATTTTGGGAATATGAGCTAAATAGATTTCGTACATTTTATAGGCTAAAAAAATTATCTAAGATATTGAAAAAAGAAGGAAATAATAATTAAAAAAAACTGCATATATACTATTCTTATTGCTTGAAAAAAAATTTAATGTAAAAAGTCGTTATTTATATTTAAAATATATTCAATCTTATATTATATAATTGATACTATGAACATTAAAAAATATACATTAAAGCAGTTTTATCTATAAACTTCATGTCAGGCATAAAAAACACTTTATTTCAATGCTTAAATATCATGTCTTATTTTTTAATGCCAATAATTACGTTTATCATAGCTATTTAATTCATAATCCTAACATACAAATTCTACCAAGAATAAAAGGTTAAATTTAAATAAGACTTTAGTTTCCGAAAATAATCACTTTAATAATATCGATATGTTTTAATATTAAAATGATGGACGCCTTTCTTTAAAAAAGCATTGTAGACTTTTGCTTTTCAGGTTAGCTGATCAGTAATACGAATTCATTTAATTAGAGATCGACAAAAAATTCGGTTTCCTTGTTGTCCTAAAATCCCAGTTGCGCCGAAATTTTCAATATTACCCTTTGTATTGAGCTGTATTGGCTCAAATGAAACACTCTTTATTTAATACTTTGAACTTCACTGTGTAGAACTGTGAAGACTCTTTATGTACGCACTTCACAGACTGGAGTAAAAATACTGCAAACAATGCATATACAGTCAACTTTGAGGATACTTTTTCGCGCGCTCTGCAGTTAACAGTAATTGAAGTTTGAAACTGCAAAACCTGTTCAAATGCATATCATTCTGTATCCTTTATGAATTAATTACATTTAATTTTACATGAAGATAAAAAGTTCCATAAGTAATTACTTTAATAATATTCATATATTTTAATTAAATGGCGGACGTCTTTCTCATATCTTAAAAACGCGTTGTAGACAAGACTGTTCCAATTGGATGATTATTAATACCTATACAATACGCACTCCTGCTTAGAGTAAATAGTCACTCTTTCAGGGGAGTGACTATTCACTTTTGAAACGGAGTGCGTTTTAGTACATAATTTCCAAGGTTACATTATGAAATTGAGTTTTTTAAAATTAAGAAGTGACATTAGGTTCCTGTGACAATTACAGAACGAAATATGATTAAATTTGTATCACATGAAATGCCGAAACCAAGGCCATGCTTAGGGGCTTTGGTGGCCTTTTTGTTTTCTCTGAAAAATTTTTAATGAATATAAAATATTAGAAACTGTACAAATTGTATCATACGAGTGAATTAGTACTCACTTTAACATAACAAGTTGGAAATTGCTCATCAAATGTGGCAAATGAGGTGCATTCGTTCTATAACTAGTTTTATAAATACTTTTTGCACCGCCTATTGCATTGAATGTATACTTTGGTGTACTTCAATAAGTGCATATCCATTTCATTCTGTTCAAAAGGCTGTAACACCATTAAAATACAGTTGAAATAAGTTTTTTCCCATTGGCCGTCATGCAACGGAAAACTTTTGACTGTCCCTGTAATTAAACTATAAATCCAATATTCATTAAATTTGAAATGACTCGACCAAATTTTGCAACAATTGCATATTTAAAATTTCAAACTATTCGGTTGGGTAGCTTTTGCTCTGTTATATGCAGACAGACGGACTGAACGACTATTATAGGTGCTACGTATTTATATAATTACAAACGCACCTAAAAAGGTATAAAAAATTCGTCAAAAATGTTATAAAAATGTATTAACCATGCACATCAGTATTCATAATAATCATATTGGTTTACCTTCATTTCTCATGAAATATTCAAAATAAATTTCAGTGCATTTGAATTCAGATGCACTGAAATTTATTATGGATTCCCAGGTTTTAGCATCATAAATTATAAGTAATCTATCTACCTATATATTCTTTTCTATATATATATATATATGTAAAAGATTTTGTCCTGACTGACTCATAATTAACGCATAGCTCAAACTACAGAACCTAGAAGCATGAAAATTTGTATGTGTGTGTGTGTGGGGGGGGGGGGGGGGATACTTCTTATGACATAAGCGTGGACTAAAAAAGGATTTTTGAAAATCTCCTCTGAAGGGATTAAAATTTTCTCAATGATTTTTTATATTTAGAGAAAATTTCAATCCTATATGTCTTTCAATGTTACATTTAAGCTTTCTTTAATCACGTGAAATATTTCTGTTTCAGCTTTTCTTAAAATTTATTCTCTAAAGTGTTGCGGTAAAATGTATGTATACGTAGTTTCTAACTTTTATGTTTCTGTTTAAATTTATTTTTTGGCTTTTCTTATTGGAGACACAATTTACTATTAAATTTTAACAGTAAGAAAAATATGTAAAAGTTGGCAGCTATGTATATAATTTAGTTTTACTTTAACTAATTCATTTTTCGATGTATGGAATTCACTATTATAAAAGTGACCTGTTGATCATGTGCTATCTTCACCTACTGTAAAATTTTGCTTTATGTAAGAGAATTTCAAATCTGGATTACTCATTATATAATGCAACTCTCAAAATTTAGTTTTCACCATAAGAGTTCTAATAGCGTACAACATTTACAAACATTATTTACCTAAATTTTATGCATTTTGGAAAAGATATTTTCACTTGAGTAAAAAGTTCATACCTTGTCAAAATGGATTAACCTATCAAAATAATTTTTGAAAATGTATGTTGGTACATTTGAACTTAGTTTGGAAGCTAAGGAAGATTATCGCTAGATCCTCACCTAATTACTTCATTTTTTTAAGCATATATGTCAAAGTATATAATTGTTTTGTTTCCCTACTTTTTACAAAATACAACATTTTCAGGTCTTCAGATCAACGCAATGGTGAAAACCAAATTTTTAGAAATTTTTTAGGCAACAAGCAAACCAATGTTAAATTCATATACAACATAACGTGGGATTTTGTTATTGTTGAGGATAGCAGAACACTCCTTTCATGAGTAAAATTTGGAGAAATTGAACTTTGTTTGCAGAACTTAGTTTTCAATTAATATAAATATCACTAGATTTTTTTAGAGCATGCAGACAGAATTGATTTCTTCCTCTTGCAAATGTTATTGAAGTTTACTTAATTTAATAAACAATTAGTGGCACGATTATTATCAGTCATATGTATGTTAATGAAGCTTTTATTTAATATTTTCAAAATTTCATAAATAAATTTTCAGCTTCTAAAAAATTTATCAATCTGGATCAATAATGGTAATGATATTTCTGAAATTAAAAACTGCCTTTAACTGGAATTCACTAAACATCTGTCTTTTAATTATCAGAATATGCAGGTATCTGACAAATGTGGAGAAAATAGAGGTGTCCCACTTGACATTTTCACTATAAAATATCAAATTCTAAATAGCAACTTTAGATTTTATAATAATCTGACTTTACTGAAAGCAATTTACAGTTCATGTTGACGCTAAAACTTTTCATTGCCAGTCGGGTTCCCTTTGTTTCAAATAGCAATTTCGATTCTTCCAGGTTGGGTTGGCTCAATTTTCAAAAAAAGTCGAATATTATTTCAGATAAGAAAAAACAATATATTTGATCAATTATGAGCATATATATGTTCATATTTTCAACAAGATAAATTGATACTAGAGATATAATTGTAGGCTATTTTTATAGAATTGTATTTTACATATAGTATAATTTTATTCTATTTCAGGTTCAAGTGTGTTGGGTTGTAGGTTGATTTGAAATGGAATTTTTCGTTATGGGTCGTGTTTAACCTGACCTGCACAGGACTCTAGGAGTAGCCATTAAAAATTTTGATTTTAGCAAAAGTACAAGATATACATTTGAACTTACTTTGGCAGCTAAGGGAGATTATCTCCAGATCCTCTCCTAATTATTTCATTTTTTAAAGCATATATGTCATAATATATAATAGTTTCATTTCCCTGTGCACTTTTTACTAAATACAACATTTTCAGGAGCTATTTTCTATTGAGACATAAAATCCTGCATGGGTCAGAGTATAAACCAACCCAAACTAAAAAACTATAGCTAAGGCCAATCTTAAACCTGAACCAAACTCGACTTGAAATCTAAAAAAATTCATCCGTAATTTCATACAATTCTGAGAAAGATTGTATAATTATATCACTACATTTCTTTCAATTGCTAAAATGTGTATCATAAAAATATTTTAAAAGTTTTATTAGACTGTTACATGTTTCGACTCCATCCGAGCTATTATCAAAACAAATAAGAACATTCTAAAATAGAATGATCTATGATTTTAAAATGTTCTTATTTGTTTTGATAATGGGTTGGATGGAGTCGAAACATGTAAAGAGTCCAATAAAACTTTTACTGTTTATAATACTTTTATCTTGCACCTTTTAGCACTTGAAAAAAACATATTATTACAAGGTATTATATAATTTGTTATATATAATTATATCACTACTCAGATTTTTTTTGTTTTTTGAAGAAAAAATAATACATATAGAATCATGATATAGTCAAATATAAAGTATTTTATTGGAAGTAATATTTTGGACTTTCTTTGAAAAAATTAGGTCAGTCCAGCAAGAACCTGAAACAATTGAAATAACCCAAACCCAAATCACAATGAAAGAAAACAAGTTCCAACCCAACTGGAATCCATGAAGGACACCGTAATAAAATACCCAGTACTAAAGTACTGTGCAGCTCCAGATTATACCTTACCCGATCTCGAAAATTACATTTCAAGTTATCCAAAACAAGACTCAAACCTGACACAAAACACTGTTCTCAACCAGAAACATGACACACTTCAACTAGAACTCTGAATGAAATAAAATTAACCTATTTTTATACAATTAATACAATACAATATAAACCTATATTTTTATACAATTATGAGAAATAGACTACTATTAACCCTCTTGCTGTGCAACCCGAGAGTTTCTCGGGCAACATAAAAGTAGCAAAATTTGCGCAACCCGAGATTTCATCGGGGATGCATTTTTCCATTTAACTCTCCCTGATCATTCCCACCAGTTATTTTTTATTCTAAATTTTACCTTATCTAATTGGAGAAATTTCCCGATTGAATCAGACGAAAATTTTTGTTTTGAAGAACCGATGGCAAAAGAATAAAAATTCTTAAAAGACGCTCGTCGCGAAGGAGTTAAATACACAATTTTTGAAGCTAATTTGATAAAACAATTACGCAGCGAGAGGGTTAAGACTCTAATGTCATTTTATGTTGAATAAATACACACATATACATACACTGGTGTGCAAAATTAAGGACAAAATAAAGAAATTAACATAGCAGCGGCACGAAAAGGCAGAACGGATTTGCATCATTTTTGGAAATTCTGTTCACTTTTCCCATATTCTTATAAATCTAGGATATTATAGTTCAATTTGTATCGATTTGCAGAATTTCTGTACGACGTTTAAAAAAGTTCTGTCCTTCATTTTTGCACACCAGTGTATATACACTGATTATTGTTCAAATATATTTTTTTAATCTAAAAAATGTTTTAGACTTACTGAAAAATTGAGTAAACACAACCTGATACTGGATTGTACCCTGTACCTTCAAATCATAAAGAAAGGGAAACATTTCCTGATACTAAATAATTGAATTATACTCTAAATGAAGATTGTTTAAAAACAACAAAGATACAAAATTTTATCCAATCTCATTTCACAAAAATTAATTGAAGTTGAATTATGAAGTTGAAGTCTGCAAATGCAGGCTAGATTGTTAACAACATTAGGTCTGAAATAGAGTTCTATATCAAGGTGCGTAACTCGCTTTTACCCGAGCCTGACACCCCGGTTGGGTTGTACTACAACTTTCATTCCCGATTGGATTCAGATTGAGCTAAATACTACTTTTTTGCTGCAGGTCGGATTTGGGTTGGGTTGACTTTCTCTGTTGCATGTTCAGGTAAGTTTCGGTTTTGACTCTTGTGGGTTGAGTTCAGGTTAACTCTACTTTTCAAAAGAATTTTCAAAATATTTTCTCAGATTAAAAATTAACATACAATAAAATATTTATAAAAGACCTTCCTGAAAAAAAGACACCTCTATTTAGCGAGCATTTTTTTCAATTCCAAACTCATATATTTCTGTTTTTTTACCTCTGAATAGTGACTACTTCCAATCTACAGACATGTGTATGTGTGCAGAAGGTTTTACAAAAACGATACATGAGCTTTTGTGTGTATCAAAAATTAAATGTTAATAATATATTTCCTATTCTCAGAGAAGAAAATAGAGGTTCTTTTAATGTGCAGTATAGAAAGAACAATCTGTGATCTCATTTGTTATACACATTTTATTTCTTATTCAATAACTAGAACATATACACATTCATATTTAAAACTGTATTTATTTTCATTTGAAACAAAGTTCTGCTAGAACGTTTTGTGAAAATTCCAACAATTCGACTTGAAACACCTAAATGATACCTGCAAAAATTATTTTAGAGTAAATTCGACCAGAAGAAAGAAATTTAGAATAACCCTGACACAGAAAAAAAAAAAAAAGAAAAATCCGACTTGTAGTGAACTCTATTCAAAGATCTCATGGTGTCTGCTATTCAGATATTTTATTATATTTAAATATTAAAGAATAAAGGTATGTTCATTTTTGTAAATTAAAAATAAAATTGGTATTACAGATATAATTGCCGATCCTTTTTCAGAAAACATGAATTAATTTTCTTTCACTCTGATTTTTATACGTGTTGAAGTATTTCAGGTCAGGTTCAGATTGTAGGTCGATAAAAAATATTTAGTCAGATTCGGGTTGGATAGACAATGAAATATAATTTTCAGGTTCGGGTTTGGTCAAATCCAGTCTCTAATCGTAATATTGTTGTTTCACAGAAGAATCTCAAATATTTTACAAGTAGAATAAAAAATTGATTAGAAATAAATATTTTCCACTCTTTTTCACTGCAAGTTGTGACTAGCAGTATAAATTATCAGAATAAGATATTAAATTAGATCTTTCTTTTCTTAAAAATTTTCAATTAACCCATTTTAGGCCAAGGATAGAAATTTTATAAAATGCCGTATTATTTTCATTGAAATATGCTTAAATTACATTCATTAAGACAAAAAAAGTTTCATGCATGAAAAATAATATTTTATTTGAGAAATAAAAGTCATTCGGCATTTTCATGCATTCGGTCAATGGTGCGCTAACCCACCATTAAATTTAAAATTAATAAATTTTCTTAATTTTTTATGACATTTGTTTTATTATTATTTTATTTACAGAACTTGCAACTGTAATCCATTATAAAAAAACATATGATTAATCTCAAGTGGAATAATTATGCATTTTCAATGAGTCGAATTTGTCAATAACCGTTTTAATTTTAAAAGACTAGCGTATTTTGAAAATTTATCAACAGAAACTGTTTACTCCAATTGAATTACAGATATTTTATAGATGTCTCCAGATCCCTTAAAAATAGCAAAAAAAAAATAAAATTAGTGAAAAATATTAGTCATAGTGTTAATAAAAAAATATTTATTGAAATGGTGCGTTTATGCACCTTTGGCCGAAAATGGGTTAAACATTACTTGATTTTCTAATAGTACTAATTCATGTATCAAATTCTATTAAACTTCTTTTTGTATCAACTGAAGGATTTTTTTTTTAGTTTGTTTCTTTTATATTTCTTAGTAGGATTCTTTTTTCAAACTGAAGTATTACATCTTTAGATAAAAATAAAATAGCAAAAGCTTTCAGTATTAAATATTGAGCTACACTGCACTTGATTATTAGATTAAATTACAAAGATCTAACATACAACATTTTATTTAATGTACATATCTCTTTTACAGAAAAACAACTTTAGTATGAAAATGTGTGAATGACTGAAATGCAGTTCACTTTCACAAAAAAATAAACAATACATAAAAATCACACGTTTTTCTGGTAATATCAAATCTTTCTTAAGTATAATAATAAAAAAAGTTAATTGAAATAATGAATGTAACAATAAAATGCTAAACTAAGCTTATTTTCTATATATCTTAATTCAGCAATATTTGACATGTTAAAACTGATGCATCAAATTGTACTATATTTCTCTTTTTATTATATAACTTAAAAAAATAATACAAAACATAGGATACAAAAATTTATTCAATCTATCAAACTTTTCAAAAAAGCAACCGATGTTGGATTAATATCACTAGTAGACGTTTCTCAAACTTAACATTAATAGACTTTTTAGAAATGCAATCAATTTCTTTATTTTCCTCTGATTACCATCTAATTGAAAAAAATAATTTCATATTCACTTTTCTTTAACCCATATTGCAGTCATTTCTCAAAATTTAACATGTATTAACCCTTCTTTCAAAAGCTTTAATCATTAACATATTATTTACAGTAGACAAATTCAAAAATAATTTTAATAAATTACAAATACTCAAAGATTAGAGATCACTAGTTTAAACACTAGTCAGAGAAACTTGTTGACATTTTAAGATCACTAGTTTAAGGCTTCTGTCCCTGCCAGCGAAGACACTCACGAGCTAATGCTAATCCTATGGGGAGGGATTTTTCTAATATCTCATTTACATTTCGACACTTTTAAATAATTTTTTTGCGTTGGATAGCCGAGATCCGTCTCTACATCGCACCTTTTTTACTTTTTCGATTTGGGTTGCAGATGTTTCTTAGAATGACACTTTCATTTTCAGAACCGGTTTTGAAAGTGAAAGTAACTTTATTAAAAAATATCTGCGATCCAAATCAAAAAAGTAAAAAAGGTGCGATGTCGAGACGGACCTCGGCTATCCAATGCAAAACAAATTATTTAAAAATGCCGAAATTCAAACGAGATATTTGAAAAATCCCTCCCCATAGGATTACATTAGCTCGTGAGTGTCTTCGCCGGCAAAGACAGGAGCCTTAAACACTAGTCACTCTGAGTGCATATTTCAAATCACTAGTTTAAATCAAAGACCATAATGGGAGCATGCATTATGTATGCACATGGTTCAAGGAATACACTTAATATGCTTTAAAGTAAGGTTAAATGTTTAATTGAAAGAGTTCAGAACCATACATATTGCTTTTTAGATATGCTACAAGAAGAAAAAATTACAATAATTTACTTCAGCTTTCAAAAAATTAGAATTTTGTTCCCATGTCTCAATCCATGTCACTCATGTCATCAATTCACCTCTGACAAATGATCTTTTCTATACATAAAATTTTTTTAAGGATAATTAGGGTAACTTTTACCACTGCTGAAAGCATGCACTATTTTAGGAAGTTAAAATTGTTTAGATGAAATACTTTCAACTTCTGCAGCTATTTTATCGTACTTACAAACAGGGTTATTACACAAGCAAAAAACTAATTCCATTTTTTTTGTCTTCAAAATAATCTTTATAGTAAGGAGACACGTTTTTGAAATTCCTCTTTAAACTTTAAACATTGCACTTTTTGATGGAAAGCATTCCAGAATACAGAATTCCAGAAAACCCATTCATTATTATAAATTGAATACTCAAAAAAAGTATTGATATCACACTATAAATAAATAAGTTTCTGTTCTGACTGTAAGGATGGTAACCTTAGGGCTTAATCACATGATTCTCCTTTTCCTTTAATACGAAACAAAAACGATAGTAGCCGACTTTAATTAAAAAAAAATTTTAAATGCTGCATTAAAATTTAATATGAGCAAAAAAACATTTAGACTGTTTAGCAATATTTCAGAAAGATGCTGCTAATACTTCTGCTTAAAAAAAATCTTGTTGAAAAGTAAACGTTCATTTCTGAAAGCAAATGAATTTCTTTTTGGTTTCAGAATGTTAGAAAAGAATATTTCTTTAAATCGTTTGAAAATTAAGACAATACTTAAAAAACTAGGATATTTCAGGACACTTAAAAGTATCAGGAATTTTAGGAAAATTAGGACAATTCCAACAATTGATTAAATCATGCATCATTTTAGGCTAAGAAATCGCTTAGACGAACTACTTTTGCCTTCTTCTAGACTTCTTTTACCGTACTCAAAAACAGTGTCATCAGAAAAATGAAACAGTTGATCCCATTTCTGTTTTTGTGTTGCAAATTGCTCTTTTAGGTGAGGACACATATGTGACTCTTTAAAATAAGAATGCATCATACGTTTTTCAAATTCTTTTTTAAATTTAAACATTTCATTTTTTGATGGCAAGCATTCTCGAATAAAAAATTCAAGAAAATCCCATTCATTATCACGATAGGCATATTTGCAACATTTCATTATATGAGTACGGTACATAAGTTTCGCTTTTGCTGTAAGCGTTGCATCCTTAAGGATTAATCGGATGTTTTCTTTATCTTTAATACTAAACAAAGATGGTAGTAGCTCACTTTCATCCATTTCATTTGTAATCAAATTTTTCAGAGCACTAGGGCTTTTCTGCCAAAGTTCCCTGAAAAGATTTTGATAATTATAGTCCTTATAGCCATCTCTGACTTTATCGATAATGTCTCGCAATATTTCCTCATAATTGTCTCTTGATAGAAAATCCCACATGCAGTTTGCTGCTTCTATAAATAAGCTCTGAAAAGGCCACTGTAGAAAACAGCACAACACTTCATAAGGTTTACATCTAAAAATTTTCATTTGTTGCGCTTCATTCATTTTTGATAACAAAAAATATACATAGTAATCCTCTGTTACATGTTTTGCAGCCTCTACCAAGGCCTCTTCTATTTCCTGTGGGGTTAGTTTTTGTAGGAAGTACTCAGCTGCTACTCCATTACCATATTCTACACAATCACCAAATTCAGATCTGTAATCAGTACGGCTTCCTCTTCTCTTCATATTATGTGACCAAAAACTAGCTATTTGAGATCTGTTCAAAACAGATTCTTTGACATCCTTAGGCAGACTGTTCCAAATTCGGATAATATCATCCTCCAAGCAATAAATGCATGCCAGTTCATAGCGTGTGGACATATTCAAATTCTCATTTCTAACTAACACTTCTGCTGTTCTTTTTCTATCTACTGTACCTTGTGGAGTCCAACAAAAATCAGCTGGTAGATTTACTTTAAGATATTCATGATTATACTCCAACCACATTGCAACTTCTAAGCCAATAGGCTTAATAATATCAAACATCTTCTCCTTTAAAAGTTGAGGTAGTGAGAGATGTGGGACTTTCTCTCTTACTTTTTCTTCGATTGTCTTCCATTTCCTCCTTGAATACAGATCAACAGAATTGAGCTGTGAAATTAAAGCCCTAACATCAATCTGGTTCCACAATGAAACAACAACTTTAATAAGAGCCAAATGCTCAAGTGAGGGCTTCAGAACAAACTTCATGCTTAATCTAAAAGAAACAATGTGTCACAGAATCTTCATTGATTTTAGATGGAGAACAGCAAAAAATCATGACTTATAAAGTCATAACGAAATCTTTCTTCAGTATTTCTTTGCTATTAATTTACATTTTAGTCATCTCCATGTGATTTGACATAAATTGATATTTATATATTACTGCAATCTATTCGGCAAAGTTTAATGAAGTTGGATGAGTCAAAAGCAAACACATAGCACTCAGACATTTCGGCATAAGACCTGATAAAATAAATTGGTGAGTACTGATAAATATTGAAATTTCAAAAAAATGTTAAATTAACTTAGAAGCTGAAGGTTGAATTAGCTATTTCAGAAAGCAATAACACAAGTAAAATGGTAAGACAGGTAATGATACTTTCTTCGGTATCATTGACAGTAATTACTGCAATTGTGCTCATTTAGGTTTTTGCTGGACAATTGGATATTCGATGACTGGTTAGGAGCTTGATGAAAATATTGCTGAATACTTGGAAGGCATACCAAAGGAATATGACCTAGAAGAATAAGTAAAAAAACCATTTAAGAAAATGTGAAACACTGAAATACAGTACAGAATCATTAATCCAGAATGGCTGGAGTGAGATGTATTCAAGATAACTATTTTACCTAGATAACTGGTTTTTTGGTTAGCTCATTTCTGGACAAACAGTCTCATATGTATAAGGAAAACAGTTATTATATATCTATGAGTAAATGGTATAAATAAATAGCTGTATAATAAAAATCTTTTAATTAAAGTTATTGCTTAGATCGTGTCAGGATGTGTCATAAGTCAGCCATATACGCTCCATTGCTAGAGAATATCTCTGATAATTTATATTTATAGCCATTTCCTTAATATTGGCTATCACAACAAAAAGCAGAGTGCGTGTTTTGGTATGTGGAGTCAACGTCAATAGTCAGTGTACAGCGGCAGTCAACATCGTACAGAGCAGCTGCAGTCTGGCGTGTCGGCTGACCTTGACGACTTCGCAACTAATCTGCGCATAACACAGACACGCAAACGAATTCTGATGAACTATAAAACCGAACTTGCGTTCACCAGTTATCGTGTAGTGAAAGAATTGTCAGGAGATACAAAGTATCTCCTGGGGGTTGGAATGAAATTAACAGAGTTACTTATAATGCAGAAAGGAAATGCTAACGCTGATTTTTATAACCCTGATAGAAGAAAACTTAAGATTGATTTACCGAACTAGATTTAACTGAAAAAGAAATTTAAATTACTGTGGTGATTCAAAAATGATGACAATGATTTTAAAACTAAATATATTTATTAAAAATTTTAAGAAACAAAACAACATATAAATAAACTCATATAAGAAAAATATATATTCAATAACAAATAAAATGACTTATCTGACTTTAACAATATTTATACTTTAGTAAAATATGACACAAAAGGAAGTAAAAATATCACAGTTGGTATCACATGTTAAGAAAAACACTATCATTTATTGCACAGGAAAAATTCACGATGTCACTGAAGCTAAATATCAACCAGTAGATTATATCAGCTCCCTCAAAGTTCTCACGATGCTATAAAATACTTTTATGCATGCTATAAGAAAAACTCGAAAGTTGAAGAAATATCATAATGTGTAGAATCCACACGCATAACCGCTTCACAGGCTTTCGTAGAAAAATGAAGAAAATGGCCGACATCAAACACCGGCCTTTCACCATCTTGACAATTTAACCGACGAAGTCCAAGCTGATTCTCCGCTTAAATTCCATACGAATCTATTTTTGATCCGTCTAACACACTAAGGAAATGTCGATACTTAAACAGACTTAAAACTCCTTACAATGCAGAAATTATTTCAGCTGTAAAACTCGAAGAGCCGAACTAATCATAGTCGATAACGTCGTTCAAGAAAAGCCAATACACGATAGATACAGAAGCCGACAGAAGGGATACTTCACTTAAATGACTGCTACATCCTCTTTAGACTAAAACAAGTGAAGTGCGATGAACGCTTGAATGTCAGAGCATATATCTCTCTCGGGCGAACGAAAACTAGATTTCCACGCATCGCGAAACAACACCCTCTCACGGCCTTGACAGAATACTTCCCGAAGTTTCAAAGCGATGTCATCGGATTTGCATAAGCAAATCACGATCGTATCGAACCGCTTACGCTCTCTAGTAGAGACAGGAAAAACAACTTTGAAGTCAAATAGGGAAAAGAAAGATGTCGCGATACGGACATAAACAAATGTATTTCTAAATGGACAAAGTTAAATTTAAAGGATGCAGTTAACTGAAAAACTATTTCAACAGATAAATACAGGAAACTTATTTTAATTTAATTAAATTATTCATAAGATTTATAGATTTACTTAGAATATAATATATGACTTTAATAAACTTAAGGAGATGAAAAGAAAGATAAGTAAGCTGTCTTAAGTAAAGGTAAGTGGGTTCTCTAGGTTTAATCAAAAGAAAATACTAGATAGGAATATATGAATGTACAGTGACAAGACTAGGGTTGCACTTTTCTAACAAGAATTACTCATTTAACATAAAAGGTTTCGATGTTATGATTTTTTAAAATCTAGGCATTATTTTTCGATGACCTGTATTAGGCTAATTGGAATAAGTTCATTTATTTCTCAATCTGCCTGATATGTTTTAGGCTTATTACAAAACGCCTAGATATCATTAGACTAATTGAAAAATGACTCCTTGTTTCTCAATCAGCCTGATATTCTCCGTCTTAGTGCAATGAATCTATGCAGTTTTAGACTAATTAGAAAATGACTAGTTGTTTGTCCAAATCACCGCTTAATTTGCACCGTAGCTCACCGGAGCTCAGCTCCGATACTTCTCTGTTTTTAGTAAATATTTAAATATTTGTCGAAATTCACCAGAGCTCATAAACAGAGGGCTCTGGAGCCCACCCTCATAGCATGCATGGTCACAGTGACGTCGTTTTGACGTCACTGTGGTCACGTCACATCTGTGACCAAAATGTCACCACTCAGTGATGTCACATTGTGACTGAGATGTGAACTTCTTAGAAAACTTTAAAAAATTACGAAAATTCTTCAAAACATGTTATTTACTGTAAAATTATATTTTTCTGGCAATTAAAAAAAATTGGCGTCACTGTTATGTCACTGCTATGTAACGTACGTCACGTCACATATGTGACAAAAAAACCACCATATTGTAGGCCACAGTGTGACAAAAATATGAACTTCAAAAATCTTTGAAAATGAAGAGAAATATTTTAAACAGTCACGAGTTACAGCGGCATAAGGAATAAAAGTATATTAGTGGATAGCAAATGGTAAATTCTGTCACTAAAGGGGAGGGAGGGGCATAATAAATAAAGTGCACGATACAAGCATTAATAAACTAAATTTTCAGGCTATATTTTATCAATTTGATATCTAAGACAGTGAATGTATACTTTTCATGATTTCAATTTTATCTGGCATTTGGATAATATATTTAGAATTAGGAATATTAAATTTATACACTTTACATATTTAGTTTGCTGGAAGGAAATTTCTTCCTTTCTTTCTTTTTTTACCGACCAGGATTATTCGAAACACTTCTGTGGTTTCAAACTAAAAATTTCCTATTACAGTTAAATCTGCACCTTTTAATGAGCACATAGAAAGGGTCTTCAGAGTTTAGTCATCTATGCATTTCTTGGTTTAGAGTATTTTTATAATTTGTATTCAAGCCATAAATTCTACTTCTTTCAGACTTTTTAAATAAAATTAGCATTTTCAAAAATAAAAGAAATATACAAAATTTGTGCAAAACAAACTTTACTTAAAAAAAAAAGAGGGGGGGTCGTTATTACCATTAAATTTATTTTTACACCTTTTAAAAATTTAAACAATATTTTATCTAATAAACTCTAATTATGAATATTATTATTATAATTATTTAGAAAAAAGGAACTTTACGATACATTTTAACTTGAATTATTTGGTGCGGATAAAAAGAAAAGGTTAAATACATTGGACATTTCTTTAAATACAAAATTTTAATTAACGATACTTTCAGAAAATTACTGCACATTCATGTTCCAAATCTCTTGTATAGAAAAATAAATAATCTGTAACAGACCATCTGCTTGAAAATCGTCTGCCCACAGAAAAATAAATATGAGAAGACGCGGGAAATAGTTCACTGTTTTTAGAACATCATCACGTCTACAACACTTTATAAGATAAGGAAATGACCATTTTAGTATACACGGATATTAATGGAACGTATTATGTAAGTCTTATATAATTTAAATATTTTGTTCCTGATTTGTATATTATGAGTTAAATAGTTTTATGTTATATTTGTGAGACTGATCTCGAATTGTCAGAAGCGATATTTTCCAATTCGATAACTATAAAGAAAAATATCTTAATCTGTCATCGCTTGAAAAAAAAACTGCACAGAGACTGATTCATGCCTACATTCATAATGGAATTAATATAAACATTAATTTACTCTTACTTGAGATTGAAAATGTATGGAACGACAATGATTTGGAATTATTTTATCGGATTCTTACTATTTTTTGATTGCTAACCAAATAGTTATTATTATGTTGGGGTTAAATATGATGTTCGATTATCATGAGATTACAAAATTGTTTCAGATTAGAAATTAACATTACACTGGGAAAATGTATTTTTATATATTGCAGTAGTGAAACATTTGAAAGAATTTTCTTTTAGTGCTAATAATATTTTAAATTACCTTTTAAAATCCTAAATCTTCAAACCAATGTTTTTAGATTTAACATTTGCCAAAATTATAAAATAATAGGAATCCCTTATACCACATGGAAATATTTTTGTTATATATTGTTGAGATATTGTTAAATCTAATAATGCATTTAATTTATCTATTGTAGTTTACTGTTCTTTAATAAGTACAATTATAAATACTAATTATTATTTTTAGTGTTTTTCAAATTGGTATATTTATTTTTTTAAATTGTATATAAGCATTTTTTCTGTTTGTGATTTTAATCAAACATTTAATTATAGACATTCTGAATCGGTTATTAAGTTTTCTTCTATTGTAAATTCATTTTCTACGTTTATGATACACGTAATTATTGGCACTAAAAAGTAAAATATGATATTTAAGCATTGAAATAAAGTGTTTTTCATGCCTGATAGGAAGTTATAGATTAAACTGCTTTAGTATATATTTTTTAAAAGTTCATATAATACAGGATACATAATATAGGACACAAGTTGAAAAGTGCTTATGACTTCGGTTTGTCTCTCCGTCTAGCAGTCTGTCCGCACTCTAACTCTCGAAAATATACTCGGATTGCCCTTAAATTTTTGGATGTTATTGACGTTTACCATAGCACAGTACCATTTGTAATGAAGTTTGTAGCATGCTTTGTTCATTTACAGGGACAGCCAAAAGTTTTCAGTTACATTACGGCCTATGGGAAAAAATCGTTTCAAATGATTTTTAATGATTTTACGCACGCTTTCAAACAGAATAAAATTTATATGCATTTATAAAGTGCACTAAAATATGCATTCTGTTGACTATGCGATGCAAAGAATAGTTATTGTTCATTTACAGGGCTAAAAAAGGAATTCAAATACATAATGATATATGGGTGGAGGGAATTGTTTGCGGCATACTTTAATTATGTTAATCTATTTCATATATAATGAAATTTAAATATGTTGTTGAGGTTTACATACTATAAATTATTTCATGTATAATACGAATAATACGTATATAGCATTTACAGGGACACACAAAATATTTCAGATACTATATTGTATCCGAAGTACTGTTCATTAGCGATGATTGCTGGAAATGTATTTTTAGGTGCGTTCGTAATTATATAAATACGTAGCACCTATAGTCGTCGTTCAGTCCGTCCGTCCGTCTGTCCGCATGTAACAGAGCAAAAACTACCCAACCGAATGGTCTGAAATTTCAAATATATGATTGTTGCAAAATTTTGTCGAGCCATTTCAAATTTTATAAAAATCGGATGTATAGTTTAATTACAGGGACAGTCAAAAGTTTTTCTTTACATTACGGCCAATGGG
Source organism: Maratus speciosus (assembly GCA_963932465.1). Lineage (NCBI taxonomy): Eukaryota > Metazoa > Arthropoda > Arachnida > Araneae > Salticidae > Maratus > Maratus speciosus. The sequence continues at coordinate 53,534 of CAWVRF010000226.1, read as the reverse complement.
AAAAATTATTGCAAGTGCATTTTAATGATATTACAGCCTTCCGAATGATCTGAAATTTTAAAGATATAACTGTTGCAAAATTTTGTCGAGCCCTTTCAAATTTTAGGAAAATCGGATGTATAGTTTAATTACAGGGACAGTCAAAAGTTTTTCCTTACATTACGGCCAATGGGAAAAATTATTGCAAGTGCATTTTAATGATATTAGAGCCTTCCGAATGATCTGAAATTTTAAAGATATAACTGTTGCAAAATTTTGTCGAGCCCTTTCAAATTTTAGGAAAATCGGATGTATAGTTTAATTACAGGGACAGTCAAAAGTTTTTCCTTACATTACGGCCAATGGGAAAAATTATTGCAAGTGCATTTTAATGATATGAGAGCCTTCTGAATGATCTGAAATTTTAAAGATATAACTGTTGCAAAATTTTGTCGAGCCCTTTCAAATTTTAGAAAAATCGGATGTATAGTTTAATTACAGGGACAGTCAAAAGTTTTTCTTTACATTACGGCCAATGGGAAAAATTATTGCAAGCGGATTTTAATGATATTAGAGCCTTCCGAATGATCTGAAATTTTAAAGATATAACTGTTGCAAAATTTTGTCGAGCCCTTTCAAATTTTAGGAAAATCGGATGCATAGTTTAATTACAGGGACAGTCAAAAGTTTTTTTTTACATTACGGCCAATGGGAAAAATTATTGCAAGTGCATTTTAATGATATTACAGCCTTCCGAATGGTCTGAAATTTTAAAGATATAATTGTTGCAAAATTTTGTTGAGCTATTTCAAATTTTAGGAAAATCGGATGTATAGTTTAATTACAGGGACAGTCAAAAGTGTTCCGTTACACTACGGGAAATGGGAAAAAAATATTGGAAGTGCATTTTAATGATGTATCAGACTATGCGCTTTATGAAGTGCAAAAAATTATACATTCATTACAATATGGGGTGCAAAAAATAATTATAAAACTAGTTATAGTACGAACGCACCTCATTTGCCACGTTTGACGAGCAATTTCCAACTTGTTAATTATGATATGCGCTTTTATAATTCACTATATTTATGCATAGTGTATGGTGCATATAAATGCTATAATTCCTATACAAGGCTACACAAAAGTATTCGTAAGTATTACTGGGTATGGGCGCAAATTGCTTAAAGGTGGTTTTTAAATGAGTTATGCTTTTTTTCGCTGAATTGCATTTAATTTACCAAGAAATGTTTGTAGAATATAGATAAAATCATATACAGGGTCACGTAAAGAATTGGATACATGGCCATCTATATATTATAATTTCTGGAAATGTGATTTCAGCAGTTTTAAGAGTGTCTTAGTTTGAGTTAAATTTTAACTAAATAGTGGCGTGTAATAAAGATTCTAGGTAAACTACAGGGTTGTACAAAAGTATTCAAGTATGTTTCCGTACATTAGTATAAATTGCTGAAAAAGAATTTCAACCTGTTAGGCGTTTTCTTGCTAAACTAAATTTTCCCATTATATAGTATATATACACTTAAAAAAATGGGTACTCAAAATTGAGTAAAAAGTACTCAATTTTAAATGCGTCACATACTCAAAATCGTTCCGATCCAAATGTACTCAACATTGAGAAACACATGTACTCATTTTTTATTCCATGGTTGTGATCAAATATGAATCGTTATGTACTGCCCCCCCCCCCCCAAAAAAAAACCTAAAATTTAAAGTAAAAATGTACAGACATTTATTTCCCGTTCAAAGTTCTTAACAAGAAATGTTTAATTGATTATTTATTAAGAAAAATAGCAAAATTCTTAACAAGATACTCAAATCGAATATTTTTATGACAGGAGCATTATTTCCAAGCACTTTTAAATTATTTTAAAAATACTCTGCATAATTTAATATTTACATTAATAAGCATAATTTATGCTGCCATAAATGAAATGAACCATTACAGGGTACAAAACTATTCGTTTGTTTTGGGTTTGATAACATGTGATGTTTGAAAATAGAGAAAGCATAGGTTCATTTTTGATCCAAAAATATTCAATTCGATATGAGTACGTCGGTTTACTCATTTTTGAGTACTTCATTTTTTTCAGTGTATAAACCTACAGATCAAATACAGGGCTGTTCAAAAGAATTGGAAAACATATTTGGCTATGGACGGTAACTGCTGAAATCAGTTTTTCAAATGTTTTATGCGTTTTTTAAAATGTTTACTTAGTTATCTTATTTATGTCATTTCCCTAAATTACGATGTCTTGTTAAAGCATTCAGAAAGTGTTGGAAAGTATTTTATAATCTATGCTTAACACATGATTTTTCTTACTCGTTTTTTTTTCTATTTTCCAGATCAGTCTTTTCCTATAACACATACCAAATCTATTTAGCTCATATTCAGAAAATACAATATACACGGGAATAAAAATCGCTTATCATGCCACTCTATAAATAATAGTTGTATTAATATCCGTTAGTCTCCATGTTCGTATTTAATAAAGCAATGACAAATCAGAACAAATTAAAAAACTTACATATTCTAAATATCAAGCTTGAACTCAATATCAAGCATAGAACTTAATAAAAAAATATGTCAGTTGATTAACATTGTTTTTTAAGTGGAAAAATTTAAAATGTTTTAGAAGAATAGGACTCCAAAATAGCAATATTTTGCTAAAAAGTACGGAAAAAAGATAAGATTTTATATTTACAGCAAAAGTTTATTTTTAAATTCATCGCTGTATTAAAACTTAGAAATTTTTCCAGAGAGAATCATTCCCCTTATATACAATATTTCAAATGAAAATCAAATATCAAATTAATTGCTTAAAAGGCGCAAAGGCCAACATAGTGAAAAAGATTCCATGCCGGAACTCGAACCCGGGCCATCAGTATAGCACACTGACATTCTACCGACTAAACCACATGGAACGACGCCCAGCATGTAAAATTTCCCACTATTACATGTTGGCAAGGCTACAAACGCAGCACAAGATGGAATATTTATCGTGAGCCACCGACACGGGGTAAACACGAAACTTAATTAAATCCAGCATTGATTGAAACTATATTAATAATTGGAAATTTTTCCAGGGAGAAACATTCGCCTTGCATACATTTCAAATTAAAATTGCCATTTAAGCAATTCATTTGAAATTTGATTTTCATTTGAAATATTGTATGCAAGGCGAATGGTTCTCTCTGGAAAAATTTCCAAGTATTAATATAATTTCAATCGATGCTGGATTTAATTAAGTTTCGTGTTTGCATCATGTTGGTGGCTCACGCTAAATATTCCAACTTGTGGTGCGTTTGTAGCCTTGCCAACATGTAATAGTGAGAAATTTTCCAGCCTGGGTATCGTTCCATGTGATTTAGCCGGTAGAATGTCACTGCGCTGTACTGATGGCCCGGGTTCGAGTCCCAGCATGGAATCTTTATCACTATTTGCGTCTTTCAAGCAATTAACTTGAAATTTGATTTTCATTTGAAATCACAGTGTTTATGACAAGTTCGTCACAAATGACACATATTTCACAAATTGGTCACAGTGTGACTTCAAAGCATTGTCGCTTTCGTCACAGGTTCGTCACAACGTTATCGTATTTTTCGGCCTATAATCCGCGGCGGCATATAATCCGCAGCCGCAATTTTTAGTGCTTATAAAAAATTTTCATCCGATAATCCGCATCGACCTATAATCCGCGGATAATACGCCGGACTATACGAGGATTACTCATTGTTTGCAACATTCCAAAGTACTACTAATAAACCACCTCCCTATTTATTTAGTTGCTCTATTTAAATGATAATCGTAATAAAATAATTGAAAAAAAGCAATTATAAAATAATTACAAGTTAAAAATACAAATACTTTTTTTCATTGAATCTTATGTATAAAACATAGACTGTCTTGTGAATACAGATAATTCTATAATAGTTGCTGTTTTTAACTCATTTTCCGCTTTTATAATAATGTTCAGTTTAAATTTTGTTATGTTAAATAACACGTTTTCTGTTAGACATTATTTATTATATTGCATTGCAATTTTTGAAAGGGATGAGTTGAGAAACGCTTTGTTCTTCATAAAAACATGTTGCCAAAAGGCTAAAAATTATAACATAAAAATCAGAAGTCACTCCCACTAGCACGTACGCGTCATATGTGAACGAATCATGAGCAACTCCGCGAACGGTCGATAGTAAACTATCGTGTTATAGCTGTTTACATTTTTATTTTGACTGCCGGTAGAAACAGGATATCTGACATGAACTTCTGCTTTAAAAACAATGTCAGCAGATAATCCGCACCGGTAGATAATCCGCACTTAAAAGTTTTGAAGTTTTTTTAACAGATAATCCGCGGATTATAGGCCGAAAAAAACGGTAATGCCAAAATAGTCACAAATGACACACCTTTCACAAATTTGTCACTTTGTGACTTCACAGAGTGGTCACAATGTAACGTCACAAACGACCTCTAAAACAGCCATAACGACCTCGCATTCTAGTCACTATGACGTCACATCGATGTCACGTGACGTCACATCGAATGTCACAAAATCACAGTGTGACTTCACAACGACGTCGCCGTGACGTCACCATGCCTTACGGGCAGTACAACAGCCCTTCCGAAAAACCGAAGCCTAAATTAACCTTTCCATTCCTTCCCATCTCCAAGCTTTTGCATTCTTTTTTATGAAAACACTTATATATGACGTAATGTGTCGCACACGTAGGAGAGGAAGATGAAATGGATTCAAATTTTATATCAGTTTTTGGGCTTGAGCTGTCTGGAGCTCTATCTGTCTTACATTCATAATTTTATTTATTCATGCATGTATAGAAAAGAAACCTACATTTTCTAATTCAAAATTACATATTCTATTCTATTTCAAATTATTTTAATCCTATTTTGATCAGAATGAAGGGAAAACAAAAATCGTGTTTTTCTAGTCTAGTGATACTTGGAAATTTATGTCTGGCATTAATGGCGGCGACGTGTTGATACGGCACCACTCAAGAGACTGAACAGTGAATTTGCTTTCTGTTCAATTTTCTTTTGTTACAGTAGTATAACTTAATTGGATGGTTTATTTTATTTTTTTATTTAGATATCCAACCTGAAAAGAATTTTTTCTGTTTTTAGTCAACGAGAGTCATTGAAATTTTGCTTGTTTGAGGTTTTTAGACTTCTATTGTGTACGAGTACAAAGCCCTGATTTGGACAAACAATTAGTCATTTCATAATTAGCCTAAAACTGCATAGATTCATTTCACTAAGCTGGAGAATATCAGGCTTTGAGAAACAAGGGGTCTTTTTACAATTAGTCTATTGATATCTAGGATTTTTGTAATAATGTATTGCTACTAAATTAGTAAAAATTTTATTAGAAGGTTTACTTTACTTAATATTTGAATAAGCTATTAGCTTCATTTTGAGATGTGGTCAAATCACGTCAGAGATTTCTCTATTTCTTTTGTATCATGAACACTGCCCATGCTAAGGCTCTGCTCTGCACATTTACAAAGTCACTTTAATCGTTAAGTAGATACAATTGACGTGTATTGTTATTCTGATAGAAAGAAATCGAGGAGTGTTTCTCCTTTTTCTATAAAAACATCGAATCTTTCCGATAACGGTGTCAAATTTTTAATTGAATCTGATTTTAAGTGACTCATCACAAAAGATTGTTATATGGAAGGATTCGATTATAGTTTAAGATATGCATGTTTATAGAAAACTGAAAAACGTTGTTACATTCTTCAGCATATAAATATTGATTTCTGTAAATTTCATTCATTTTTTCGTAAAAATCCATAGCTGCGAACTATTCCTTTCTTGTGTTAACACTATTTCCAAATCATAATTCTTACCATATCTAATCGAAAAATTTTGCAATTAATTAACATTAAAGTCAGGCAAAGATTTCTATTCGGAAGAAGTGATAACTGAAACCTGAATTGAACCCCCCCCCCCCCCCCCCCAAAAAAAAAAAAAATTCATTGGATTGCAACTTCTTATGGACATAACAAAATTATTTTCCGTCGTCATACAACTTGATCTGAACATGGAAATTATATTTAACTTCAACTCGAAACCTGACCCTAACCCAACAAGAAAAATTCTATTGAACTGCAAACGAAGTCGAACCTGACACATTTCAACCTGAACCCAAAATGTTTGAAACCAAATACCGAATGAAATGAAATTAATTTATCTTTTAATGTTATGAAGAAAAGTAGTGTACAATTACATCACTAAATACAATACTTTTATAAGCAATATGCAAAATAATACTTTTATGAGCAAAAATGGATATATCTATTTTCTTTAATACTCAGTTCAAATATAGTAGTAAAATCTCTGAGTAGAGGACAACTCTGCATCAGGTTGGGTTGTCAGTAATTTCCTTTCTTTTTTGATCGGAATATCCATTTTTTTTGTGAGTTGGCTTCACTCTAGAAGGTTTCTTGTCTGGCAGATTTACGTTTTTTCCAATTGGGATGTTGAGATTTTCAGAAACAATTTACGAAAATAAGCAGAACTATGTTTAATATGAATTGAGTTAATTGTATTAAGTTTTTAGCTCATAGGCTATCAAAGCCTGAGAGCTAATGTGCCCGAAGGTTCTGTATGTACGTATGTATGTATGTACGCCACGCGATAACTCTGAATAGAAATATTCGATTTGCTTCAATTTTTTTCTAGGTTCATTCGGATAAGGTGCTTCCCTGATTAGTTTTGGGGGTTCATTGGTTATGTATAAAGGGGGAGGGACGGGGGTAACCCCCTTAAGTTAGATAAATGAGCTTTTGATGCAGAATTTTCAGATTTGCTTCAAACTTAGTATACTAATTTATTCCAATAAGGCGCTTCTTTGACTAGATTTGGAGGTTCACTGGTTAAATATAGAAAGGGGGGAATGGGGGGCTAATCCCCCTTAATCTTGATAAATGGGTTTTTCTATCCGATTTGCTTCAAATTTGGTATACCGGTTTATTCTGATAAGTCGCTTCCCTGATTAGAATTGGAGGTTCATTGGTTAAGTATAAAGGGGGGAAATGGGGGAGCTAATCCTCCCTTAATTTAGAAAAATGGGTTTTTCATGCAGTATTATCCTATTTGCTTCAAGGTTGGTACACAGATTTGTCCTGACAAGCGCTTCCCTGATTAGATTTGGAGGTTCATAGGTTAAGTTTAAAGGGGGAGGGAAACGAGAGGGGGTAATCTCCCCTTAATTTATTTTTCGAGGGGCATTATTCTTTTATATACGAGTATAATATACAATTTGCGTGAATAACCTTTGAGCTCAATGCCATCAGTTTAGCTGGGCACTTTTCTTTTTATTTAAATGTTTGCTAGAATTAATGTTTCAATTTTATTCATATATAAATTAGTAGATAGTTTTTAATTATGAAATAATATATCTTACAATTTTAAATGGATATCAAGAGGATCTCCTGAAGCATTAATGTATTGCTACTAATTTAGTAAAAATTTTATTGAAAGGTTTACTTTACAATATTTAAATAGGCTATTAGCTTCATTTTGAGATGCGGTTCGGGTTGAAGTGTATTGGATTTGGGTCTGGTTGCATATCGAGGAAAAATATGTTGAATAAATTTTACTAGGCGCCGGTTGACTTCAAATAGATATTTTGGTTCCAGGTCACATATAACCCACCTATACAGGATTTTACATTTGAATCAGTTTGGTCTTTGGAGGTGCCTACTATTCAAAGATAAAAGTGTACAAATATATAAGTATTTGGAATTAAAATAGGTGCTTTCTAAAATGAGACGGCCGTTATGAAGGTTTTACTGTGCATAAAATTTTGACACACATTTATAATGGGAAAATTTAGCGCCAAAACTAAATGACCAAAATAATGGGTCAGGTAAGCCTCGGGTAAAATCGCTTTGCCCAACTCGATAAAGGATTCTAATCTTTGCTTATTGCAGTAAGTACAATGTATTAAAAGATTATGCATAATTTTAGTATAAAAATTAGGAATAGGAATTACAAATGCTTATAAAAATATATAAGATTTGCAGATTTTATTTACACCCTTGAGAGTCTAAAGTTATTGAAGGCATGTTTATTTTAAAGGTTTATTTTTTGCAAACAGAAGCATCAATAAAATCTCCACAGACAGGGTAGATTTTTAATGTTTTCCCAACATTATGTAGAAAAGATGGGTTGCTGATGGGAATAATTATATAAAAAAAACGTGTAATAAAATTTTTGTATTAATGAAATCTGTATATGAGAAGATTTTTAATGTTTTCACTGTGTTACGTAGAGAACACAGGTTGCTGCATAAAAATAATTATAAAGCATATACAGTATACTCCTGCAAATCCGCACATAATCGCAAATCTAAAAAATGAAACTTTCACTTCAGATGTAGAAGAAAAAATAGAGACTTTTTAATTATTATATCATTCCTTATGTGTTTTAATATGTAATTCTGGTTCATATGACTGAACTTGTGCTTTGTCATTAAGTATAAATTTATTTCTGAAAAAATTCAAGATAATGCTGATATCATTAGTAACTGGAATCTTTTTATCAAAAAGATTTATGTATTAATCAAGCTTTTTTTGGTTATTAAGTCTAGCTAAACCTCAAATAAAACTTTCATATTTTGTGATTTTGATTTCAATTAGCAGCGTACCCTTATGAAGCAAACTTCACTGAATAATGCAAGAAAAAATTATCTCATCATTATTATGTATATTTAATTATGCATTATGAATCGATTATTTGACTTTTAATAATTTAATCATTTTTTAAATTATCTTATATTCATTCACAACCTAGTATGCAGTGAAGGAAAAAGAAACAGTCAAGTAAAGAGGATATTATTGATGAATCCCTCTCCGTAATATGAAAAAACAACGCTCAGAGAATTCTACTGCAATAGTGGATATTATATTATTTTTGGTGTAGGGCTGTACCGAGTACTCGTTATTTACTCAGTATTTGGCATACTCGACCAACTTGCCGAGTACTTGGCCAATACCAAGTAGCTGTAAAAATTTTATTTTTTAAGCATTATTAAAAACAAACAGTTTGTAAAAACAAAATACAAGAAATAAAATAAAAGTATTGTAATAAATAGCAGAGAGTGGCACACCGTGGGACACTTTTTTCCTTTCTTTTTTCATTTTTTTTATACTGATCAACTGCCAAAATTTTACCTGGTATCCATTCTTTTAAACTTTACCTACGTTATTAAATAGCTTTTGATCTTATATACATTATAGAAATTTTTTTTTAAATATTTACTGAACTTGTGCTTTGTAACAAGGTGTACCACCTGGTGGGGAACCTTGAGACAGTTAAAAATAGATCTGAAAAGTTCAATAATTGAATTACAATGTACATGGAATTGCTTGTTGAAAAGAAATTAATTTAAACTGAATAGACATTTCAGCTGATAAAATATTTGCAGCAGCTTTCTGAATATTGTCAGCATCAATTGCTGCATTTTTTTTTTTTTTTTTGTATTCTAAATTTCTAATCTTTACCATTGATAAGCGTAATGACTTCTTAAAAGAAGAAATAATAACTATTAATAAATACATGTTATGTAGATTAAATAAAAATTGTTTTAAACACAATATCTTTTTGTTAAAATATTTCGAATAAAAGTTACCTAGACATATCTTGTGTACCAAGGTGCACCACCTACATCTGTCCCAAGGTGCACCATATACCTATTATGAAATTTTAGAATGTCATGCTGTTAAGCTTAGCACTAGATCAGTTTTACAGAGAAAGCTTTAAATTTCATTATATTACCCTTTATTTCAAAATATTTTCAATCAAATTCCACTTTGCAACTTATCAAACTTTTACATGAAAATTACTAGACATGTTTGCAAAATAAAGATCTTAATAAATTCTTGCCTGCTTCATCAATGGAATCAAAACATGCCTGAAAGTTAGTTTGTGCTGCTATCTATCTGCATTTGCAAGAACTGAGTGTTAATTTAAAATCTAGGGCAAAAAATAAAGCTGTCCCGAGGTGAGCCACTCTCCCCTATCACAAATTATGGTGCAAAGACTGCAATTTGCTCTACATTTTCAGGAGATAATTTTTTATTATTTTAAATTTGGCCTGCCTCAGAAAAAATGCATTAGCTGTAAGCACTGATTGAAAGTTCAAATAAGATTTTCCTTCCAAGCTTGCACATAATGGGAGAATTTTTACTATATTCTTTCTTCCATGAAAATAGATTGTCTGTTTTACTCAATAACTCTCCTGCTAAGAAAGTCTATCTCTTTTTCTACTATCTCTTCGCATTTTATTTCCAATCTAATATTAGTAATTATTCTCCTGTTCATTTGCAATCTCAACAAAACATTGCCAAAAAATAGACGAACATTTTTCTGATGTCTCCTCTTTTGAATCATCTATATCAACATAACTATTAACATCATCATTTATAGCAGTGTTTTCGTGCAGCATTGTTCTTTTTTTAGGTGGATTAATTTCAGATTGCTCTTCATGTGTCAGTTCTACAGCTTTATTTTTTATGCATTTTTTAATTCCATTTTTGTACTTTTTTGTGAAAAATAACAATTTAAACCGAGGATGAAATAGCAGTTGCTATAAAATAACGAAAATATTCTTGGATTTCAATTTCAATAGTATACTGCTGATTCTCATTTGTCTGGTTTTCATTAATTCACTATTTAATGCTCCTTTCATTGTACCACAATCAAACTGATTGGAACTTTTTTTTCCCCAAAAAATGTAGCAATGTTTTAATTGATGATAATACTTCTAATATGATATATTCATTTGACGTCACAAATGTTATGATTACTTTGAATGGCAATGACAATTTCATTACACCTTCCAGTAATCGTTTGCTACTGAACTGTGTTTAAATTTTTTATCTCATTTTCGGCAACATAAAGGCAAAGAGGCCATTTTAACTCCTGCAATCTTTTTTAACATATTATATTTTGAGTTCCATATTATGCTTAATTACATTTAATTACACTTATGATTAATTTTTTTTTTTATTCATAGAAAAATGCAACTGAACCTTTTCAAATTTTAAGCATACAGCTCTAAATTATTAAAATGTTCCAGAATATTTTTATTTTTAGCTATAGCTAACATGTCAGAAATTGCATATTGGGATGATAAAACCCATTTTTTTTATAAGTTGCACATTGTGAATGGTGCAATCTACGCTTTTAACATCAGCATTTTGCATTATTCAATGAATTGTTACAGTAACCAATAGCCATTTTTGATAGACTCTGATCTTCATTGATGATCTTCAAATATCAGAATGAGTTAGATAAATTGAAGAATCAGTTTTAATTTTATATTGGCTAATCGTACATTTTATGTATTTTTTCATACTTTTTAAAATAAAGTTACTCTTACTGTTTTAATTTCTTTTATTTTTCAAAAATTGTGTTTAAAAAGTGCATAATTCAATTTCAAATTTAATTAGTCAATTTGAAAATTTTTTAAAAGTCAATTAAAAAACATATGATTATATTCTCAAGAAGTATGTTTATATATATATATATATATATATATATATATATATATATATATATATATATATATATATATATATATATGGGGCATTCTCACAAACTTTTGACTTTTGGGAAAAAAAATATGGCGAAATTGAACTTGCTAAAATAATATTTTAATCTGATAGACGAATGCCTTAATGATTCAAAATAAAGAAAAAAGGGTCAGCAGAGAAAAATTTTTTATTTAACTGAGGTTTAAGTTAAATTTGCGAGTTTAATTTTCCTTACCGTCTTACCTCTATAACTGTTTATTTTCTTCAAAATTTTTACTTGTAATGGATTTGCACAGTACCTACAGGACATTCAAATAAGAAATGATAAAAATGTAGTACTTTTAATACAGAATTTTTGTATAACATTGTCTTAAAGTGGTGTTAAAAAAGGGACAGTAGAGTAAAAAAAGGGGATGGTATAGGAAAAAAGGGACGAAATGGTAAAAAAAGAGACGGTAAGGATGGAACGGTAAGCAAAATTGTCACCTATTTTTAGGAAAATCATGTTAAGACTAAGTGATAGCCACAATGTTCATTGATTTTTAGAAACAGTTGTTAACATTGAATTAAATTAAATTTTTTTTTATTTACCTCGAAAAGTGCAGGAATAAACCTCGGGGACGGTAAGACTACCAATAAAGCCACGGTGCTTCAAATTGATATTTAAATGCTGATTTATATTCTGTAGTAAATTTCCTGTCAAAGAACTTTAGATATTCTTTTTCTAGCATACTTCTGCATGAGCAAAAACTTGAAAAAAATTCTGTCGCTGCATCTGAAGTGATTTTCTGGATAATTTTAGAAGAGGGATGGTAAGGAATCTAAAGCCCAGGGACAGAGTTCAAAAAATAATATCAACCCTAAAAATGTGTGCAGGTTCATTTTTAGCTACATATTATATAAAACAATAGCTCCAGTTTCAGAAAAAAATTACATCGAATTATTTTTATTGAAACAATTTTATCTAGACAGCTCCAAACTTTAAAATCAGCATCAGGGACACGGGACGGTATATAAGTTTTCCATATGTTTGGACCCCCAACATCGTCCAAAACTTATTTATCTCGTTAATATTGCTGTGCAATCATGCAATGGGATGTTCCCAAGTATATGAAATAAAAAAAACACAAAAAAGTTTATTAAATAAAAAATTATTATTCAAGGACATGAAAGTCAAAAGATTGTGAGAATGCCCCATATACACACAGATATGTTACTCTTAGCTCACTTCATGTGCGTATCAGTAGTTCTTTCTTATACACAACTACTCGGAACTACTAGCGTCTCTTTCGTGCGCTATTCCCTACCTGAGCGATGGATAGCGGTTAAGTCCATTTTAAATGCAGGTGGGAAGGTTGGGAGCGCTCAGAAATTTGCTCCGCAAACTACGTGATGTTTGCGTCATCATTGTTTATGTTCAGATTTACTACTCTGATTTCGGCGTTAAGAGTGATATATGCAGCTTCTTAAAATCTTGTATAGCGTCTTTGACGACTATTTTATTATTAAAAACATCATAGATAGAAGGTGTATTCCTTATTCCAAGAAAAACATAATTTATAAGAGTTTAGAAAATGCACATTTAAATATTCATTCTGATCAAATAAAATCTGTTTTACATCTTTTTAAATTTATAAGCTCTTGTATTTTATTTTTGCAATTTTTCTGATCATAAAGATAATGTATGAAAAGGAAGATTTACTGTTTTGTTTATATAATTGTTTGTTGGAAAGAAAGGGGTATATGTTAGTATATTTCATACCTATAATGAATTTTAAAATGTCAAGGTATATATAATTATATTTAGATGATGATAAAAAGGTATGATTGGTAAAATACTACTATTAACTTGTATGCCGATCTAATTAATTTCATTAAAATTCTAATTATGTAAATATATGCTTAATAATAACCATTTCTTAAAGTGATAAAGGCTGTTGTTTTTAAAAAGTGATTTTAAAGAAAAAATCAAATAAATATTAGTTATTTGTGATTATCATATTCCAATAATATTTATTTAAATTTATAGAGTATAACGGGGTTTTTTGTGAATAATACAAATAGCTATTTTATTTCTCTGTTAAGGTGGTGATTTTAAAACTAATGTTAATAAAATTATTGAATTAAAGTAATAAATTAATTTATAGGGTTTTAAAAAAGTTGTAAATGCGAAATTTGGATAAAATTTTTAAATATATTTAAAAAAACAAAAGTTTTTTTTAAGTCCATATTTAAGAGCATATTGTAGTTGTTTTTTTATTTTTAACACACTCTTAAATAGTTATAAAAATTAACTTAAATAATTGATAGCTTTTTTTTCATTAACAATATTTATTTTTGCAAATTATTAAAAACTTGTGAATGTTTATGAGAAATGTTTTGTGTATGAATTGTACTATATATATATATATATATAAATCATTTACATATTTAAGTAAGATTTACCTAAAGGTATTGGGAAGTAATTGCTAGCTCAAATTATTAGAATGTAACTGTCAGGATTATTGTTTTATTTTTTCTCCTTTATTAAGCATAAATTAAAAATCTTATGAAAAATAAGATTCTAGAGAATCTTTAAACTTTTCTTATCTTTTAACAAAATGCAAGAAAAATGCACAAAAAAAAGTTCCCTGAATTCTTAAAAAATAACTAAATACCATTTTTCATTGACTAGCCTTAAAATTTTCCACACACACACATATATTTAAATATAATTCAACATTTATTCGGTATTCAAACATATTATCCCCCCCCCCCTCCCCACGCACACACACAAAAACACACCTCTATCTCTCCTTTTTTTTTTTACTTTAGAGAAATTTTATTTCAAATTTACTAGCTTAATATGTCATATCATAAAATGAAAATTTTATGGGTAGTTACAGAAAGAACATATTGTATTATTACTATTATTATTTTTAATATTATGAAGAGTTTATGAATGAATTCATTTGTTTCCATAAAATTAAGAAAAAGAAATCTAAAATTAATTTCAAGAACCCCAGAGTATCTTATTTTTCATAATAAGATTCTGAATTTAAATTAATAAAAAAGAAATCAAGAGAAAAAATACATTAATAATTTTAGCTAACTCTTACTCCAACATGTAAATCATTTTTATAAAGATAGTTCAATTTATTCAAAACAATTCTCATAGCCATTCATAAGTTTTAATAATTTAACAGATAATTTTTTTTTAAGTGTAGAGGGGACACTGCTTAGTTAAATTATTTTTAATGAATAATCAACTAAGAGAGTGTTACATAAAAAAGCGATATCCTCTTACATTTGGACTTTAAAAACAATAATTTAAATTAACATAAATTAAAACTTTTTCATACCTTATAAATTGAATCATTAACTTAATTCAATTAGTATAAGAAATTTAATTCTCCAACAAAATATGGTTCCACTTCAAGCTATCATGTTTATGATTTCATATCGATACAAGGCAGAATTAGAAATCTTTCTTTATCTTGTTTTAAACCAGGTTTTAGCTGAAAATTTGCACTCGTTTTCTAAATGTTTTCATCATTTGAGCACTACTATATGACAGAATAGACTTTAAAATCCCAAGGATCAAGAATTAAAATTAAAAATTCAGTTCTTAATTCACGAATTTATTATTTTCAGTATCTTAAGTTCAGATTAATAAAATATTTTAAAAATAAAATTAAAAAGTAAAGTTTAAAAAAGAGAGAGAGAGAGGGGGGGGGGGAGGGGGGATATATTCTAATGCCAAATATTAAATTTATATGCTTTAACATTGAAGTTATATTTAAGTATATGTCTGTATATGTACTGCAATTTATATGCATAAATAGTTCTCTATCCTGAAAACTTAAAAAAAAAAAAAAACTTTACACTTTATCTTGATTTAGGTCAAGCATCTGTTAGTATTAGCAAGTTTTATTTATTTGATATTTATTTCTTTTATTGTTTTTACTTTTAAAAAAATTATTTTAGATTTACTAGTTTATGATATCATTTAATAAATTGAAAAAAAAAAATACGGCTATTCATAGAAAAATCATAATTAATTAATTATTATTATTTAAGAATTGAAAGAAAAGTTTATTTTCATTTATTATTTTTGCATCTTGTTAAGAAACAAGAAAGGTTTAATTTGAAGAACTCCTTAGAATCTTATTTTTCATAATAATATTTTGAATTTATACATAATAAAAGAGAAAGGGAGAGAAAAAAAAATATTAAGAATTACTTTCTAATAATTTTAGCTATCAATTATTTTCCAATATCTTCATCTAAATCTTACTTAAAGCTTGTACTATACTTATTGAATTAAATTAATGAATTAATTTATAGGATTCGTTAAATGTTGCAAAATTTGGATTTAAATTTTTAAATATACTTTTAAAAAATTATTACTATTTTTTTTTAAGTCCAAGTGTAAGAGTATGATTTTTTTGTCTATGTAAGGAACTTTTAAATAGTTATTTATCAAAAATAACTTTAATTGTGCCTTTTTCTGTTGTTGTTGTTGTTTTTACATTAGAAACAATTTTTCTGTACTAAATTATTAAAAACTTATGAATGGCTATGAGAATTCTTTTGTATAAATATGTCTTTTTTATTTATAAAAATTTATTATTTATTTAAGTAAGATATATCTAAATGTATTGGAAAGCAATTGATAGCTAAAATTAATAAAAAGTAATTGTTATTAATTTTTTTTGTCTCATTTTCTCTTTTATTTAGTATAAATTCAAAATATTATTATGAAAAACAAGATCCTAGGGGGTTCTTCAAATTAAATTTCTCTTGTTTCTTAACAAGATGCAAAAATTATGAATTTAAAAAAGTTTTTCTTTAAATTCTTAAATAATAATAATAATTAAATAAGATTTTTCTGTGATTAGCCATAAATTTTTCAATTTACTGCATGACATCATAAACTAGTAAATCTAAAAAAAAAAATTTCTTTAAAGTAAAATCTAAAAGAAATAAATAACAAATAAATAAATCATGCTATTATTAATAGATGCTAGTCCTAAGTCAAGATACACATATATATTTTAATATATAACTTCAATGTTAAAGCATTTAAATAAATATTTGGTATTAAAATATACCCCCCCCCCCCCCCAACCTTTTTTTTATTTATTATTATTATTATTATTATTATTATTATTGTCACAGAAAGAACATATTATAATTTTTATTGTTATTATTATTTTAAGAATACAATGAAGAATATTTTTTATTCGTTTTTAAGAAGAAAAAAGAAATACAAAATTAATTAAAAACCCTTCTAGCTGTTATTTTTATAAGATTAGCCAGTAGATGGCGCTTGTTTCTAGAGTGGGAGGAGCCTTCAGTTTGTTTATACCTAACTGTTGTGCGATTTAGCGCTGACCGCAGAATTCCTGTCTACCCTTCCCACCTGCATTTAGAATGAACTTAACCGCTATCCATCACTGTCATAGGGAACAGCGCTCGAAAGAGACGCTAGTCTCGGAACTCGGCTGAGTAGTAAATGGCAGAGTACTCGAGACTCGACTAAAGTACTATTCGGTGCACCCGTAATTTGTTGTTTTAAAGTTTTCTTCCTTTTTTTAATATCTACGTGAAAATACTATTGTTGTTAGAAAAGAAATATTATTTGCACTGTTTTAGTATTGGCAATAATAGTTAAAAAGATCGTCTTGAAATATGAAATAAATGCCTTGTGTGAATATATTTTTGAATTTAAACTGTATGGAAACATTATAAATGCCTTGTAATTTCTCTCATTTGCTGTTTTTAACACATATTTATGGGGTGAGACTCCATACATAACTCACAACTCACTTTTAGGACGAACACTGACATTTATTGAGACGAACAAACAAACAAAATACAGAAAAAAACACTCTTCTCGTTCTTTAATTAGCTTCGCATTTATAAATGTCGTTGAATATTTCTGAGATTTTCTTACGTCGTGTAAATATTCAATCTTATTTCACCGAAATATGTTCTGTTTTTTTTTAACAAAACCCTGCGTCGTAAAAACTCATTTCGTTCTATTTACTTCTTCTGCATTTCCACTTCACACAGCTTCGTTAAGGCTCGTTTCCTTTTTAATCTCGAAGCGGAAAATACGGGGACACTCAGTCTGATGCGGGTGTTGCTTGCGAAATTCCCCACAAGCGGCCGTCCTGACATCTGGAGCTGCCGCAGCGACATGTGGTAAAATAGAATCTGAAAAACAAAAAACAAAAACCAGTAACTGTTCTTAGGGGAAGAGAAAAAAAAATTAATCTGCACATCATAGTTGAAGTAGCGTAACATCATATAGAGATTTCTTTGAAAGCAGTGACTTGTAGAATGTTTATAGCACACAGAAAGAAAAGATTTAATTTTTTTTTTTTTTTTTTAAGTTTCAGTTTTTGTCAGGCCAAGGTTTTATGTATTCAGCACAGGAGCTAGTATTTATCGGTCCTTCAGTTGATGAGATTTTCGTTACGTCGTAGATGTCGTTAGACTTCACTTTGATTACTTTATACGGACCTAAGAATTTAGATTTCAACTTTAAACCTGGTCCTTGCTGGGTTCTCTTAATTGCTACAAGGTCACCAAGCTTGTACTTCCGGGGTTTCTTACGTCGTAAATTATAGTGCTTGCGATTTTCTTGTTGAATTTCCAGAATATTCTTCTTGGCTTCTTTACGGAGCTCTTCTCTGTCTTTCATGAATTGTTCTTCGACTGCACTGTTTAAGAGGTCAATAATTTGTATATCTTCTTTCTGTTTCATTTTTGTACCAAATAATATTTCAAATGGTGTTCTCTTAATGCTTCTTTGGTAAGTTGAATTAATGACTTGTTGAACTTTAGGAACATGTTTAAACCATTTGGTCGGTTCGTCTTTGGACATTTTAGAGATTACAGAAATTATGGTGGAATTAAATTGCTCTACTTGACCATTGGCACGGGGAAGACCAGTTGTAACTGTCTCGTGCTTTATATTTTCATCTTGACAATAATCAGCAAATTCTTTGCTTGTAAATGCAGGACCTTTATCACTAATGATGGTGGAAGGATTGCCAAAAGTATGACTTTGTTGTCGTAGTTTTGATATAACTTCGGTAGCAGAAGTACTTTTACAGGGATACAACCAGACGAATTTAGTAAATGCGTCTATTAAAGACAAAATATGTTTATAATTTTTGTTGGTTGATTCAAGAGGGCCTAAATGATCAATGTGGTAGGTTTGGAGAGGAGTCTCTTCTTTAGGTAAGGGATGCAATTCACCTTCTTGTTTGCCACGTTTGCGATTATACAAAAGGCATGTTACACAATTTGCTATAATTTTATCAATTTTATTTGACATATTAGGGATGAGAAATTCTTCGTTAAGGAGTTCTTCACAGCGTTTACGGCCAAAATGTCCTTTGTCATGAACGTGTTTAATGACATTTAGCTGCATTTCATCCGGCACAACTATCAGATCGATACCTTTATGATTTTTATAGAGAACGTTATTTTTAAGGAAATAGTTGTCATATGGCTTTGTTTTCAAAATTTCTTTGATGGCCTGTATATGTTCGTCAGTGTTCTGTGATTGTATGATTTTGGAATTAAAACTATCTTGAACGATCATACATATTGGATTTCTACTTAAAGCGTCGACATGGCGCATGCGTGTACCTTGTCTGTGTTCGATTGTATAGTTATAGTCAGCTAACATATTTACGTTCGGCATCTGTGGTTTTTTTGCTCATAAAATAGACAGGGTGAAATTGATTGTCAATAGAAGACTTTTGAAGGAGGACTGCTCCGTAACCGTCAATAGATGCATCACAGTGAACTTCTGTTTCGTTACTAGGGTTATAAATGCTTAAAACAGGACCTGAAGAAAGGATGTGTTTCAGCTGATTAAATGCATTTCGTTGCTGGTCGCCAAAGTGAAATTTAGTGTCCTTTCTAAGAAGATCTGTTAAAGGCTTAGCTATTAAAGAGTAATCTTGAATGAATTTACGAAAATATGAAGTTAATCCGACAAATGAATGTACATCTTTTATACTTTTAGGTTCTGGGAAATTAAGGACAGCTTTAGTTTTTAAGGGGGATGGGTGCAGTTGACCATTTTTAATGTGGTAACCCAAAAAATCAATTTCTCGTTGTAGAAAGTGGCATTTTTTGAGATTCAGTTCTAAACCATATTCGGATGCAGTTGTAAGGACGCGTTGTAATTTCTGGAGTCCTTCGACTTCGTTTTCAGCTGGTATTATGAAGTCATCCATATAGACAATAAGTACTTTTTCATTAATGAGGTCTCGAAAAACGTTATAAATATATCTTTGAAACACTAAGGGTGCATCGCTAGGGCCATAATTCATATATAAGAATTCAAATTGTCCAGAATGTATTACGAAAGAAGTATATTTTCTACTATTTTCTTCTACTTCGACATGAAAAAAAGCATTTTTAAGGTCAAGAGTAGTAAATACTTTTGCAGAATGCAACTGATCAATAATGTCATCAATTACTGGGAGGGGAAAACGTTGTTTATGTGTTTTAGAATTTAACTTCCTATAGTCAACACACAATCTATATGAACCATCTTTCTTTTTTACTAGGACAATAGGTCATGAAAAATTACTAGTGCTTTTACGAATAATTCCTTTTTCGAGCCACTCAGAAATTTGTTTTTCGACGAAGTTTTTCTCTATTTGCGCCAAGCGCCTGGGAGGACAAGTAACAGGTTCTTCGTTTTCCAGATGAATTGATAATTTAACATCAGTTGTCTTTATTTTTTTAGGAGAATAATTTTGAATAAGTTCTGAAATTTTTAAACGTATTGTTTCATCGGTAATATGAGATAAATCAAGATTAAGATCGTCTAACACATGAGCAATATTAATCAAAAAATTATTGGACGTATCGTCATTTTTCTTGATTTTTTGCATCGAAATATTATTTCCAGAAATTGTTAAAATACTTTGTTGAATGATATCTGTACCAATAATAAGATCAAAAGATATGGAATAATCTGGGACTACATAAACATTAGTTGTATAATTAAAATCATCTATCATAATGTTCGTAGAGAAAAAACCTAGGGGTTTGATTATAGTATTTCCTAATCCAGTTAATCTGATAGTTGAATGTTCAAGGTTCGAAATTGTAGGGAGTTTGCGATAAATACTTTCCTTTAGTAAACTCCTTTCACTACCTGTGTCTACCAATGATGTAAAATTTACAGACGAAATAATGACTTGTTTGGTCATGAAAGTGTTCGACGTGACAGTGGAAACATTGGAGGGTTCTGACTTAACTCAAGGCCTCCTTGGTTGATCACATTGGGCCGATTTATGGCCAAAATTTGAGCAATTAAAACAACGAGGGCCTTTATCTTTATGTCTGCATTGGCTACTTTTATGATTCGACAAACCACAATTAAAGCAAAAAAGATCAGATTTTGGTCGAAAGGATTTCTCTTTCACTGGCATTTCAGGTTTGACTTTACGAAATTTAGTGTTCTCAAAGTCATGTCGAATTTTGTCATAAATTTTGAGCTTTTGCTTGAATTCTACAATGGATTGGCATCCATATAACATTGATTTTTTGAAAACAGGGTCGGGTATACCATTTATGATGTATTGCATTAATGCGGAATCCTCGATTTTACCACGCGAGCATATTTGTTTCATGATAAGAAAATATTCTTCTAATGATTCATTTTCTTGCAATTTTCGTTTATTTAATATATCATGTAACTCGGCAGAATTATAAGTGGTGCTAAATTCTGATATTAAGAGTTGTTTAAGTTTGTCATATGAATTGATATGAAATTCTGTTTGTGCTAATAACTGGGCTTTTCCTCGTAATGATCTTTTGCAAAATATGAATTTATGAAAGTCAGATAAATTAAACATATTAGTAACATCCTCAAAATTATTAAACCATACATTTATATCACTAAAAGAACTACCATCGAAAGGAGGTATTACACTTTCAATATCAGTAAAATTAATAGACGATGGCATAAAACTTTGAACTGGAAATTGCTGCTGTTTGTCAAAATTTGATAATTCAGTGTTATTATTTGAAGTCATATTATTTGAAGGCAGTTCGGGTTCCGAGTCAGTGTCACTTTCATTTTGTATAATATTATTTTGTAGTAAGGTCAAGTCTGAAAGGTATGTAACTAATCGGGTTGCGAGATCGTTTAAAGATCCCTCATTATCAATACAAAGTAGATTGCACACTGTAATCAGATCATTTAATGAAAAATCAGTTTGAACTTTAGTTATTTTATTTTTGAATTCGGTGCTGTCGGTTTGAAAACCGAAACCAGTAAAATCACGTATTCTCTTTCTATTAGATCGATCACCGTCAGCATCAAATAGGAATTTATGCAGCAATTTAATTTTATGCGTTCGTTCGTTTTTAAATGCAACTTCCAGTTCAGGTATCTCAACTAACTTCATAATAAAATAATAATAATGAACTCACCATTAGAATAATATCCGGCTTGAATATGATGAATAATTGTAATTAGTAATACTGGTGGGTGAACTGTCACTCTGACACCAATTTATGGGGTGAGACTCCATACATAACTCACAACTCACTTTTAGGACGAACACTGACATTTATTGAGACGAACAAACAAAATACAGAAAAAAAAACACTCTTCTCGTTCTTTAATTAGCTTCGCATTTATAAACGTCGTTGAATATTTCTGAGATTTTCTTACGTCATGTAAATATTCAATCTTATTTCACCGAAATATGTTCTGTTCTTTTTTAACAAAACCTTCCGTCGTCAAACTCATTTCGTTCTATTTACTTCTTCTGCATTTCCACTTCACACAGCTTCGTTAAGGCTCGTTTCCTTTTTAATCTCGAAGCGGAAAATACGGGGACACTCAGTCTGATGCAGGTGTTGCTTGCGAAATTCCCCACATATTAATGAATTTATTATTTTTAAAATTTCTTCACTTTAAATATTTACGTGTAAATACAATTATTAAGAAATAATTTTCAAAATTTTCTTGATTTTAACGCAGAATCATTTAGTTCTAATTTTAAGAGGTTCTTTTTTACAGATTTTAATAGTCACATGTAAATAAATTTTCAGTTGAAAGGAAATATTACTTTGGGGCTGTTTTTGCAATTGGCAACAATTTAAAATAATTTTTTATAAAGTATGAAAAAAAATCTCTCAAGAAGGTGATTAATATTCAAAATTAGTGGTAGTTGAGGTCTGAAAATTGTTTTGTCATTTATATAGTAGCTTAAGGACTTAAGAAGTCATTAGGGAAAAAAAAGCTAGTGAATCAGACTATTATTTTAAGGGAACTATAATATGGGGTCCAAAAGGGCCCAACTGATAGTTGAGAACAGGGCCCTAACATGAAACATGTTAAAATGTCTTAGCGCTTTATACCTTCAATTAGTGAAAATTAAGCAAAGATTCTGAATTATTCATTATAATAACATTTTAAAGAAATTTGCAAAAAATTGAGTAAATGCTTAAGAAAGGGCCCAGGGCCTCAATAAAAATATGAGAGTGTTGGTCCGAGGAGAAGAGTCCAAGACTAAACTTTAAAATTATGCACTGAGGTGAGAAAATTAGAAGGTGAAAAATGCATGGCTCACAATAAGTTAAAGGGTTCCTGGACCAAGCCCTAGGAGGCTCCAGGGTCTTAACTGGAATGTAGAAATGGGAGAATAACTAAACTGAAAAAGTATCCCAAAATTGAAGATTAGATTAAAAACAAGCAATTTGTTAACAATTTAGAGCAAACAAAATTTCAAGGGGCCCTGCACTGGGTCCAGAGTCTTAACAGGAAACTAGAAATGGAGGAATAACCAAATGGAGAATTGGCCTCTAAAACAAAGAAAATCAGATAAAAAGGGGGACAAGGTATTAAAAATTTAAGGCAAAAGAATTAAAGGGGCCAAGGGGTGTCCCGGCCCTTAAAAAATGACAAAACTGAGCCTCAGGTGCATCCGGACCTGTCTTAAGACTATCCTTACCTAAATTTTTAGGCTTCAACATACAGTAGATTTCACTATCCATCGCAGATACATACACACAGAGCAAAACTTTATTATATTAGTATAGATATCAATGGAATCATGTCCACATTAGAAGAAAATTATCCAGAAATAACACAGGAATTTCCTTATGGGAAACGATCTAGGTGTAAAATTTGGCAAGAAAAATACTCGAATTTCATGTAAAAAATGCAACGTAATGCTGCAGAAAAATGTTTCAATCATCTTTCATGTAAAATAGTCAGAAAAAATAATGTAATGATGAAAAATAAGGTTATAGATAATGAAAATGCTTATGGGACAGATAAATTAATTTTTGTTATAAATTAGATGTTTATTATAATATTGTACATGTAATTTACCTGAATTCTTCGTAAAATATAAGTTTCATAATGATATTGACCTTTTCATTCCTAAAGAACTCAAAAATAACTATCATAACCGTATGCAGGCAATGTAAAATTTTGTAAAAGAAAAAACCCCATCAGGTGCCATTGCTCCCATTTCGGAAACACACTGATTTTCATAAATATTTTTTAAAATTTCAATTTTTTTCCAGAAATACTTTAAAGACATTCTATTCATTAAAAAAAAAACAACGGTTGCGTAAAAAAATATGTTAATATATCTAAATAGTGGCACCTAATTGGTTAAGCAAATTCAAAGATATTTTCCTACCAATACAAAACAGTATTGCTACAGAATCAGGTTATCTTGCTTGAAAATATTCCTATTAAAGGAGTTGTTTTTAACCTATGCTTGATCGAATCCCAGGTGTTCAGTGAGTCAGTTTCAGTGGTTTGGCAAACATTTGGAGATGTTACTCTGAATTCATTGCTGATGACGAACTTTTGCTTATTGCCGTATTTAAACAATCATCACAAATTACCAGTTTTGACTTCATTTTCTGAAAGATTCTTTTCCTTTATCGAAAAATGAGAAATACTGTTAAATTTCTTGTTATTTTAATAAGAATGTCTACTAAATTTAATGTATTAAATAATAGCATCGGAAAATATCCAGTTTGGATATCAGAATAATCTTATAACACAAGTAACTGTTTATTACTATACTATTGCGTTGTTTTATTTTTCTTAAATCTTTTAATCAATATTTTAAAAATAATCAGTTATATCCCATGAAATATCACCTTAAAATGTTAAATATGACAATAATATATTCCAATAATTCATGAAATCAGTGTTGAATTCAAACATGGGAAAATTTCTGCACCACACAACATTGTTACAGTCTGTGTTCTGCATAGACATGTGATCACAACAAAAACATTGCCTCCAAAACTGGCAGAAGTATTAAGAATTGCAGTGGAATGTGTGAATTATTTGCGAAATAGTGCTCTGAAGCACTACACTTTCAAAGAGCTGTGTAATGAAATGAAAACTAAATTCAAGTTCTTCTGTAACATTTTAACATTCCGTGGTTATCCCGGGGGTAGGTGCATGTGGAATTACCCCAGCTTTTGTATGAGCAACAATATTGTCATGCAGATTGCTTCAAAAGTTCTGACTTCATTCTCAGTTTGGCATACATGGCTGATATATTTGATACCCTCAATCAATAGATGCAGGGGGTGAAGTCAACATCATTGAAGCCCAAAAGAAAAGCCTGGAGTCTTAAAAAAACTACCATTATGGCAATGATGAACATAGAGTGATAATGTTCCCCTGCTAGACGAATGTGTAAGTAAGGTCAAACATGAGTTTGAAATTGGAGACATTCTCCATACCCAGGGGAATGACAAAAGCAACTACCATGCACTTAGATGAACTTGCAAAGTATCTCGATGGATACTTTTCCACTAGAGAGTCATATCCAAGACAGCCATTCACGTTTAGTGCTGCGACAGCATACACTATGACGCAAAAGTTTAGACAATGACGTCATTCAGCTTTAAAATGTAGAATTATGATGTCAGAATTACAAAAACCTGTAAATATATTCAAAAACTGATTTAAAATGCTATGTACAAAAGACAGTCGTTTTATTTGTTATAATACTAATTTTTTTCATAAAAATTCAAATGTGCTTGTCGCAAAAGTTTAGACACTATTCTAAATTTCTTTGAATACTCGCTGGCATATGCAAATTTAGAATCGATGATGTCACAAATTTGGAGTACTTAAGTTCTGCAAACGATTGCGCTTCATAGTGGACATGCCGAGAGCTAAAGAAATTCAAGTGAATGAGGTTTCAAGGATTTGGCAGTTGAAAGGTGAAGGGAAGAGCGTTTCTGAAATTTCTGCTATTATTAATAGGTCAAAAAAATCTATTGAGTTTTATCGAGTGGTTCCGAATATAAAGGAAAATGTCGATCTGGGAGGCCACGTGTGACAAATGTACGAGAGGATCGCCTGATACAAAGACTAGCGAGTACTCAACAAATGAGCGTACGTGGAGTTCAAAGCTCATCGGGACTCTCTGTATCAAAGGATACGATTCGTAGACGAATTTTGGAAAAAGGAACAATCGTTTATAGCAAAATGCAGAAGAAACCAGCTCTGAAACCATATCATAAGTTAAAAAGACTTATGTGGGCTCGAAAGCATATGTCATATGGAGAGAAATGGCAGTCAGTCATATTTAGCGATGAAAAAAAGTGGAATCTGGATGGTCCAGATGGTTGTTTATCGTATTGGCATGACTTGCGGAAGGAACCTCGACGTTTTTTTAGTCGCAGACAAGGAGGGGGCTCGGTGATGGTTTGGGCAGCCTTTTGCTATAATGGACAAGTATATCTGACCTTCACCAGTGGTCGTCAAACTTCACAGCATTATACACAGACATTAGAAGAAAACCTACTGCCATTTGCTGAGCTTCTAGGGGGTCCTCAGTGGGAATTTCAGCAAGACAATGCTTCAATTCACACTGCAAAACATTCAAAATCTTGGCTTAATTCCCATAATATAAGAGTTCTCGACTGGCCAGCATGTAGCCCAGATCTTAACCCTATAGAAAACCTTTGGAGCATCATGTGTCGCAAAGTTTATAGCAACGCTAGACAATACTCTTCTGAAAAGGAACTTAAGACATCTATTGAGAATGCATGGTACGATATCGATCCACAAACTATGCAAGATTTAGTTTCTTCCATGCAACCTCGTGTATATGACGTAATACATAAGCATGGATGCGCAACCAGGTTTTAAAAATTGTTTATTTCGATTTTATTTAATTTGTATCTAAACTTTTGAGACAGCAGTTTATTTTTGTTACCATTTAATTTATTGCAATATGCACAATTCCACTTTTCTTTGTTATAAATATTGTTTATATGTACAGCACATTAATTTCAAGTAGTGATTTGAAAATTGAATAAATATTTTTTAAAGTATGTAAGAATTTCTTCATTGTCTAAACTTTTGCGTCATAGTGTATGTCAATGATGAGTACCTCGAAGAATCATTGAACTTCAGCAGAGCCAGCTTCAACAACAACTCTTCAGGACTTCAACGATCTCGTGTTACCAAATCATACCAATCTCTCTTATTCCTAAGGAAGCCCTCGAGATACTCATATCATTTATTACAAAATACCTTTGTAAGGAATCCTTTTCGAGGATGTTAGACATAAAAACGTAGAAAAGCACTTTGTTTCAAAAATGATATGAGAATGGCAACAGCAAAAGTAACATTGATTTGCAGTAAAAAATCATTAAGTTATGTTCTGTTTTTTCTTGTATGACATGTTTTGTTCATTTTGATCTTTGAACACTGATTTTCTGTGCAACTGATGTATCATTCATTTTGTGTTGTACTAAAATATATATTTAATATCTGTATGTTTTGAATTTGAAAAAAAAATCCAATGATGAAGAGTTTACTGCATGCATGTACGAAACTTGTGGGGTTTGATGCCTCCAACAAGGTTAGGAACCAGTTATTAAAGGATATGTCATTTTAAAATAAGATATTCACCAAGTATGCAAAAGAAGTTACATAAGAAATCCACATAAAAAATTTGGAAATTCAATCATAAAGAAAGAAAAAATTTTAGTTTTATTATTTGATTATAATTCAATGTATACTAAAACTAAAGAGAACTATCATTAAACAAAATCAATGACTACATTGCCATACTAACAACACTTTTTTCTTGTGATTCTACACAAATACTGGTGTTTTTGACAGTTTAAACTGTTTAAAATATTGTTTAAACCATAAATTCCCAATGAGGGCCATACTGTCCCCCCCAGTGTGCATTGGAGTCTTCCAAGGGGTGTGGGGGGGGGGAGGTATCAGGTGCAGACGGTCAAGGTGGGTTGCCGAGACATACCTATCTATTTAGAAAATTGATGTAATAAATCTAGCTAACCTCCCCCCCCCCTCTAGCATTGCATAGACCAGTGATAAAGACCTTAAATATACCTATATTAGATGAAAATCTATACAAACGAATCTCAAGCCGGGGATGCCAAATTTAATTTGTTTTACGAAGCATTGTGGAATACTGATAAACTCGCTGAAAAGAAAATTTTTTTATAGCGGGCTAAAGCTTTGTAGTCACAATTCTTTCATGAATGTCAAAATCAGCTATAAGTCGAATTAAAAATAGTTACAAATTCAAAAATCGCAGAGTGCAAAATTAACTATACTAGGAACTAAGAAGAACTAAAAGGAAAATTCAGAAATGGATACCAACAATTCTCACTTCAAATTCTATACCAGCTCTCTAGTTTTCTACCCTGGACTGTGGGCAAGAATACAGAAATTTTTAAATGCTTTTCCTTCATCGGTCTTGGCTAAGCTTGGGTTCAGTGCAATAGTTAACATACTGTTTAAGAAAAGGAATAGACTGTACATCACTGAACGAGATAATTTAGGGGTTGATGTTAACGAAATTGGAGCTTTACATTAACAAATTGTTAAAACTTCACTAGCCTCAACCATCGCATTAGTTTTTTTTATTATTGATTTTGTACTTATTGTTAAATTTTTAATAAACATTTTATTACTATATTTGATGGCCATTTTAATTAACTTCTACTTTGTGATTATTAACAGATAGATAGACAAATAAAATAGCTATAGTTAATATGCAACAATATTTTAACATTTGGTATAATTAACTATTATGGAAGAGGGGCAATGGATTTGTTTTTTCTTGTAAAGGGGGCAGTGGTGTAGCAAAAGGTTGGGAATCTGTGGTTTAAACCTATGTCACATCAAAAGTTAGTTTTTCATGACTAAAACCAGAGGGGCAAAGTGGAGAAGTAGAATTTTTTTTTTTTTTGGGGGGGGAGTTTATAAGATGACTGATTATTTACCTTACCAAATAGTTACAAATAGTAGGACAAAAAAAAAATAATTAAAGAGTTTTAAAAACTAACTTTTGCGTTCTTCATAAGCGGGGGAGGGATAAAGAGGAAACACCAACTTTGATTGATGTAAACTGTACGATTATTTAGTTACAATAAAATAAGATCGAGCAGAAAAATTAAATAAAAATATTTTAAACCTAACGAGCTGGGGTGGGCAAAGAGTGAGAAGCAGAATATTTTTGAAGGGGGGTTGTTATTAGAAGACTTAGTATTTATTAACTTTACTAAAGAGTAAGAAATGGGAATATTTAAAAATATTTAAATTAATGAGATTTAAATACTTTTAATTTTATATGCTTGATAAGAAGGAAAGGAAACACAATCTTCAATGGGAGGAAGGTAATAATTCTATGATCAAATATTTATTGTTACAGTAAAGTAACGGATAGAGAGGAAAACGTAAAAGTACAACAACTTTTAAAGTTTTTAAACTTTGTGAGTTGAGGGAACAAAATATGAAAAAAAAATTGGGAAGAGAGGGAATTTATGAGATGAATTATTATTGATTTGTTTTACTAAAAATTTACAAATAGGACAAAAAAAATGAATATACTGAGTTTTAGAGACTTCAAATTTTGAAGGCTTAGTAAGAGGAGGGGCAAAGGAAAATGTCAATTTTGGGTGGAGGAGGAACAGAAATTTTTATGATTCATTATTTGTTATTATAAATTAAACACCAAAGTGAGAGGAAAAAAAAGAATTTTAAAGATTATTATAATTAAATACAGATGATTTATTTTTTGCAACATAAATAATAAATATTTTTTAACTTTTGGTACTTTTGTATTAGCCTCATGTCATTGACAAATTCTGAAGCTCTTTACCATCAGCAAAATTTTTGTGGATGACATCAGATATATAACAAAATTAATAATACATGCAAGTGAATAAATATGAATGCATAAATACATGGATGTTTACCTATAATTAATGCATATAAACCACGAAATCTTTAATGCTTTATTTGGCAACCAGCTTCTCCCATGCACCTAACACAAAATAATCAACATTAACAGACTAAGCTTTTCTAATAAAGTAAGAAAGCATTTAGATTTAAAAACTACATGAAAACTTATTTCTTGTTTTGTTATAGATTACTTAAGAAAAGGACTTTATTTATAAATGTTAATATTTCCTAAAGTTACTCAAATGCATAATTTATTCATTTATTCACGTAAAGAAATATTAGAAATAAATTGCAGTCCAATTAACTTTATTTCACTTACTTGTAAAGCATTGTAAAGTCTCAGAATAATGTACAGGAATCAGAAGTAAATGCATAATGTCTCTTTTGACATAAAAATAATGCGATAAAACAAGAAAAGTGCCAAAGAATGAATGAAAAGAAATAAATTTACCTTCTGTATTTTATGCACTCAATTGTATCAGTGTCAAATGCAAATAATGTGAAGAAGCTTTTTTCAGCTGTTCCTTTCTATATTTTGGACTGTACGAATTATCGAAGACTTCTGTGAATGAAACAAAAATTTCAGTTAGCGATGGAGATGAAAAATTAAGATAAGTACTTTATAAGAAATCATGTTTTTTATTAAAAAAATAATATGTAATAATTTTAAAACTATAAAGGAATTTTATAAAAAGAGTAGTCAAAAGAATAAAATATGAAGAATGATAAAATTAATTTCTAGAAACAACAGGACTATAGTTGTTTACCAATGACTCTTTTCAGCAAAAAAGAAATTTATCAGTTTTCCGACCAATTTCTAAAAAAAAGTTTTAAAAGTAACAAAAGAATTGAAACTCACAAACTGAGAAATATTAATTTCCTTCATCCCAGTCTCCCAAATGGAATCTCTCAACTAAAAAATAAGTAACTAACATTGTCACTGCCATAAATGAATTTATTGTGACTGAAACTTCTAGACTCATATTGCGAAAAAATATTGTAAATAAAAAAATATGAAAACTACTTCTTTTATAGAATAAATGTACGATACACACACTGAAGTAGAGAGTTTTTAAATTGGAGACTTATTTTAAGTGCTACTTAAGGTTGAAGTTCTTTAAAATAGTTCGATTTAAAAAGTTTTATAGGATCAAAAACTATGCATAGAAAGTTAACCATGTTTTGTAGGAACATACTTGACAAGATTTCAGTGGCCAGTCTTTTTTTAAATTTGTCTAATATTTCAGTTGTTTTTACGTTTTTTGTTCAAAATTTTACTATCTCAAAGGCGATTTATTTACTATTTCTAAAAAAATCTTTTTTCATCCACGGGTCAGAAAAACTACTATTTTAGTATAATGAAAGACAGCTAGTTGTTTTAAAAATAGTGACTATATGCTACTTTTTAAAAGTAATCAGTACTTCACTACTTTCAATTTTGAGAAAAGATTGAACTTATACTTGAATCTGAAGACAGATGAAATAATACAGTGGCTCTAGTTATATTAAGTCTATCATGATACAATTAGACGAGTATGATATGAGTATAACAAGTGTAGATGGTATGGACATGTTCACAGAATGAAAGAGAAATGACTTACCATATTTCTGTTTGAATGGAGTCTCGAAAGCAGACATAGGAGGGGCAGACCTAGGATGACATGGGGAAGTTCTATTCGAGAGAACAGATTAGGTTATTAATGGGTTAAATGATGAAATTACTCTGGACACTCGGAGATGGAAAAGATCTCTCAGAAGTTTTTCTACGGGTGGAGGAAATCCACTGTTTAGTGGAAACTCCTGAAGAAGAGAAATGATATGAGGGATGGCATTAAAAAATTAAGAATGATAACATACAACAAAATGTTTTGTGTTTGTCTCTAAAATGTTAGTTTATACACATATTGTAAATCTCTAACCAAAATTAAAAGGGATACATAGTAATACAATCAATATTTAAATATACTGTATATACTCGTGTATAAGTTGAAGAATTTTAGACAAAATTTGGGAGTTGAAAATGGGGGTCAACTTATATACAATATGGTACAAAAAAATAATAATCACAGGTAATTGGCGAATATGCAAGTCTTTTAAGTAATCATATAGGGTCTAAGTTGGAGAGAGAAATAAAAGCGGGCAATGATCATTTCCCTGTGATTGACAAAAAAAAAAAGCTCAACAATAATGTTCCTGCCATTGTTCTGCAGCCGTTTCCTCTTGCGATAGAATACCCTTCAATACAGGGGCATTTCTCTCAACATTTTAATACCTGTTTTGAAAAGAGTTCAACTTGAGAATGCTTCTAGACATCTCTCCTAAAAGTCCTACAATACAAAGAAGTACCATATTTTCGCAGTCTAAGAAGTTCTTTACCCTTGTAAATAAGGCTTGAATAGATATTTGGAAAGTTTTTTTTATTTTTAGTGCCATTGAATTGATGTGAATAGATTTCAAAATAGTTTAAGCTTCTTCGGTTTTACATAATTATACAGTTTTAAAACGTTGAATTAAAAAAAAAGTCTGTTTAGAAACATAAAAAAATTTAAATGTATTAATTTTTTTTCCTCGATTTCAAATCACTTTTCGATATACTACCAGAAATGTTGTTCGACTTACACATGAAAATTCAATTTTTTTTCAAAATTTTGCTTAAGAATTTGCTTAAGAAACTTTCCAAACACTTTACAGAATACTGCGGGTTCAAATAAATAATAATAAAACAATAAATAAAAACTTAGCAGGGCCGAAACTAGGGGGGGCAGAGGGAGCACATGCCCCGGGCGCCGCTTTAACAGAAGGTGAAGGGGGCGCCAGAATGAAGATTTTGTTTGACGTTTGATACAAGAATGTATATATATATATATACGAAATTTATACAAAAATGTCTCACAGCCGGAAAATTTAAAGGAAAACTTAATCAAATGCATTAAACTTTACAAATAGATAAAAAGATTCATCTACAATACAAAATTGCAAATGAATAAGAAAAAAGGCTTTTTTCATTCTCCCATTCCAAAAGTATCATGACTATGCCTTTCACCTTCACCTTTGCCTTCTATCTTTCACTTCCTGTGTAGGAAAATCACTACCATTTTTCAAGGTCAATCTCTATTGTCGGACACTGTCCACTACTGATAACTACCAAGTGCGAAGCGACCCCTCACAGTCTGAGTTTTCTATTGATAAAAAAATTCCATGAAAGCTGTTTGTTGTTTTTCCGCTGAGCAGCGTTGAGTTTCTTTTCTTTCTTTTTTTTTTTTTTTTTTTCGTCTTGCTATGGACGATGACTGCCCGGACAATAAAAACGAACAGGAGGGGAAATGCACAAAGTAAAATTCTTAGTAAAACCGTTTTTTTGTTTAAGAGTACAACATTTGTAGCGGTACAGTAAAAAATCTTGCACAGGGCGTCATATCTAGTAAAGCAAAGCCCCCGCCTTTATTGCCCAAAATGATTTTTTTCTCTCGTCTTTCTGGCATTTCTGGGCGTTTTGCCACCCTGCAGTGGCGTATCTAGACTCATCATTTCTGAGGGAGCTGAGGTGTAGTAAAAGTTTCTAAGAGGGAATCACAAGAATCGGGAAAAATTCCGCTTTAAACATTTTTTATCATAGCAGGTAACACATCTACAAAGGGTACTAGGAAAGTTTTGCAATATGGATTTATTTATCAAACTTTTTCAAAGTAATTTCCATTACAAGCAATACAGTTCTCCAAACTCCGAAATCAGTCCTTAAACCAGCTCTGCCAAGTTTCACTTGCGAGTAAGAAACACTCATTGTCCCAAGCCCTCAAAAGTGCCT
Organism: Maratus speciosus; assembly: GCA_963932465.1. Taxonomy (NCBI): domain Eukaryota; kingdom Metazoa; phylum Arthropoda; class Arachnida; order Araneae; family Salticidae; genus Maratus; species Maratus speciosus. The sequence continues at coordinate 19,914 of CAWVRF010000226.1, read as the reverse complement.
CATCACTGGAAAACCGAATCCCTTTCTGCTTCAGTTTCACATGCGGGGACAATACGAAGTTGCAGGGGCAAGATCTGGACTGTAAGGAGGGTGTTCAAGAAGTTTCAGTCCTGTAGTGGCCAAATATTCAGTGCAGGCTTTGGTCCGGTGAGCTGGAGTTTTATCATGATGGAGGAACCATTTGTTCATTCTTGACTTTGGTCACAGGTTCTTCTTAGATTCTATGACTTTAGGTAGGCACTGTTCATTGTACCACTTAGCAGTAACTGTCTTCTGTGCGTCCAAAACGATACACTCAACAATTCCACTCGATTTGAAAAATATAGCTATCATTTTCTTTTTGACATATTGAGATTTTCTGACAGCTACCGGTGTGTCCTCATCATCAAGGACACAAATTTTGTTTTGAGACTTGGTCGGCACATTTTAATAGCATAGCCAGGTTTAGTCACCTGCCACGATGCTGTTCACATACCGAGATTATCCTTTACCAAACATTTTTAGCATCTCCCAGCACCAGGTCACATTTCGTGTCATCTGCTCCTCAGACAGTCTATGTGGCACCCAGAGACAACACAGTTTCTTCATGTGCAAATGATCATGCAGAATTGAATGAATTGCAGGTGCATTTAAGCCCAAGGTATCCTCTATATGCTTGTAAGTTATTCGTCTGTCTTCGTCAAGCATTTTCCTCACAGCAGTAATGTTTTCCTCCGCAATTGACGTTCGAGGCCTTCCCCCACTTTTACCATCCTCCAGGGAGAAATTTCCACTTTGGAATTCTGTGTACCATCTGTACATAGTCATACAATGTGAACAATCATCACCAAGTGCAAGAGTCATTTCTTCAAAGCATTGGTTTATGTTTAAACCACGTGCGAAGTTACACCCTTAAACTGCCCTTATCTCGCTTTGTGACAAGGACACCACTGGAAGAACTTCACACGATCACAGCTAATGAATAACTGAGCCTACAGACTTGTGGCTACATGCAGATGCATAAGTATGAGCCTATGTCAATACGCAGCCGCAAGCAGCCACCTGCGACTTTTTGTTTTATCATATTGCAAAACTTTCCTAGTACCCTTTGTATTACACAATAAACCTACTATGATGAAAAAATACAAACGTACAGCAAGACGTCGACCTCATTTAGGCCTATACAAAAAAAAAAAAAAAAAAAAAAATCCTTTTGATTCCGTTTTCAAGGTTTTAAAGAATCAATGTTTGGCACAGTTGATTACGTAGTTCAGTTTTATATATTTTAAATTTAGAAATAAGTTGTCTATTAGATACTTATTAAAATTGTTTTTGTAAATTTACTTTGTAGTGGAGGGGGGGGGGGGTGCAAAATCCATGCTTGCCCAGGGCGCCATAAAGGCTAGTTTCGGCCCTGAACTTAGATCCCAATTTTACAAAAATGAACTATGCAGACTTGTAAATGTGAGAAAATTTTAATATACATGTATACATTCATACATATACATAAGAAATCACCATAAAAAAGAGCTAAAATGTGAAAATATACCAATATTTCAATAATCTGGTTTTTATAATAATTATAATATTTTATTTTTTCAGAAGCAGAAAACATAGCTATATATATATAAATGACTATATATATAGCTATCTACTAATAAATATAAATAATAAAATAGCTATCTACTAATAAATATCTACTCTTATGTACAACATATTTAAGCTTAGCCATAGATACTATTGCATAACATTTTTCTTACTATTCTTAATGTAATTATTGCATTTGGATATAAAATGTCTGTTGACATGCATTTAACCAACAGATTTGTTTACATAACTCTCCAGCAGACATTTAATATCTTAATAGTACCAAGTTCAGTTGATTAAATTACATTAAATTATCTAATTTTATAACCTAGAAAATTACAGAAAATTAAATTAAATGCAAATAAATAAATATTTGACTAAAATATGTCCAAATAATAAGAAATCTAAAATTAAAGCATGAAAATCTAATAACGAAAAAAATGAAAAGTGTTGCACGAAAGAAAATAATTTTTTTCGTGGCTTACCTGTCCAAACATTTCAGGTAGGGTTCTGTTTTTGTAAAATTGAAAAAAATCTATAATTTTGTGAATTTTCAATAAACATTAAATTCAGGTACATAATCTAGATCTTACAGACAGGGTCCTGCTTCGTAAAATCATGAAAAATAAAATTTTGCTAAACTACCATTAAATTAATGTTCCATTTATACAAATTTTAAGAAGGGGCTGTTTTCATAAACCATACGCATAAAAATACACTACATAGTTCACTTCAACATTTAAAGAAATATATATTTAAATTAATTAAATTCTTTAAAATGTATATAAAGGAATCAAACTTGAATACTACTTTCGGACCAGACAAGAAACAATCCCAATAGAAAATTTTTTTTGTGTTAATCTGCACAAAACAAAATTTATCTGCGACCAAAGAATGCTGACCCAATTTACTATCATAAGAAGTTATCGTAGCTCATAAAATAAGCAAAATTTGAAGAACATATATTTTTTAAATTCTGTCAAAGTGTGCAGTTTTAACCGAATTTCCCAAAGCAATAGTAGTGTTGACAAAAAAAAAAAAAAAAAAAAAAAAATGGTCGTACAGTATAACTTCTTTAATCCAGAATTATTGTGATTACAGCGATTCCGGATTACAGAAGTTTTGAAACTAGAGTACATTTAGATTACAGTAGGGCTCCCTCAAATACGCAAAGCTTGCAACCAGGGGTTCTGCGGATCTTAGTATTTTGCGGATTTCTGGTCATTACTTTGTTTATATTTTTCAAGCAGTAATTTTAATGTAATAATGCAATCAAAATTGTAATGAATGCTCGGATGCTGACAATATAGTAAAATATTAAAATAATTTAGTAAAGTAATAAACTAAAATGATAAAAAGTAAGATAATTTTTAAAATGATTAAATTATTAAAAATAAAGGTAAAATAAATAATAATGTATAATTAAATATGCATAATAAAGATGGGATATATTTTCCTTGAATTATTCAATGAAATTTTCCTCATAAAGGTGCCCTATTAATTTATATATAAATCATAAAGTAAGGAAGTTTTATTTCAGGTTTATCCCGTCTTAACCAAAAAAGCTTGATTAATGCATGAATATATTTTGTAAAAAGATTTTGATTACTTGTGATATCAACAATATCTTGATTTTTTTTCAGAATTTTCTTCATGAAAAAACACCAGTTCAGCCATACTATCAAGAGCTTCCGTATTATCCAGAATTACGTATTAAAGTACATACAAAATGATATAAAACTAAAATATTCTGTAATTTTTCCGTTACATCTAAACTGAAAGTTTCATTGTTTACATCTGCAATGATGTGCGGATTTTAGACGTTTGAGGATTTGAGGGTTGCATATTTGAGGGAGTCTAGTGTATTAATTTCTGGCATAAATGTAGCAATACAAAATGCAAGGAACCTGATAATTGAAAATAACTAAAAAAACTTTAAGAAAAAATAATTGAAAATGGTCTAAAATATATATATCTTTAAAAAAATTACATATATTTTATGCAGTGTTGCCACGTGTTGTAAATTACCAAAAGCAATACCTAAATGATTTTTAAAAATTGCGATTTCTGATTTATAAATATTCAATAATAGAAATCACAAGAATAATAGACATCATGAAAAAGATTGAAAAAAAATTCCTAAAACGAAAAAATGTTATAGTGAGAAATTTAAATAAGACTTACAATTAATTAAAAAAATAATTTTATAATTACATTAGCATATTTGAAATAGTGATACATAAGGCTCATGTTAAAAAAATTAAATATATAGCACCTACAAATATCGAAGTAAGTCACAAATTAAATACTTAAAAAAAAATAATAATAATAAAATCCAATTTTGTGTTGTTTTGGAACTATCTTCTGATTTTTTGAGAAATAAAATTACTAGTAAAATTACCATTAATTCTGAATTTTTAAAATTAAATATTAAAAAAGATATATTTATTACAAATATAATAGTTCTTACAATTTTAAAATTGAAAGAAAATTAGTAAATTAGACTGTCTTTTCACTTTTCTTAATCATTTTCTGAAATCCATTCATATAACAGGGTTCCCAGCAAAACATGTCTGACAATTTCCCTGACTAAATCTCAATAGATTCCATGACCAAACAGGAATACAACAAAATTAGCTATTTATTACCGCAATCCTTTGACAAAATTTAATTTTTTTGTTTCTTTTTTTTCAGTCGTTTGAAGAATTTTGTGATTTTTTTCTCGAAAACATCTGATGAATTTTGTATTTTTTTTTTTTTTTTTTTTTTTTTTTTTTTTTTGTCAGACGTTTTCATGACTTTTTAGAAAATATTTGTAAATTCCGTGACGTTTCCTATATACTTTAAAATTTTCCTGACTACTTTGAAATTCCCTGACTTTTTATGTCGCTGGGAACCCTGTACATGTGTTATGATTGTTAATTGGAAATATAAACGTATAAATGTACCGAAATGTCCGGATTAAAGATGTTAAATTGTACTGGGAAAGTAATTGTTTATACATCAAGTTCTAATTAATTGAACGAAAAGTAAATTACATAGGTTGTTTATAAATCTCTCCAAAATGTTTTTACTTTAAAAAATGAGTCTGAAAATGTGTCAGAAAATTTGAGTTGTTGAGCGTGGAAAAATATTTATTTGAATACCGCCTTAACAGATACATTATATGATATACCTCCAATAAAGACCATGAATATTTTATGTTTAAGGCAGGTTTCATTCCCGTAGGATTCATCATTTAATGTATGTCCCAATTTAGAGGCTACTGGCTCACTTTATTTGTCTACCTGCTCCCCTTTTTCTGACAGCAAACTTGGCAACACTATTTGTTGTGTTTACTTGTAAAGATAAGAGAAAGGATATTGTCCATCTGTTTTATTGATAAGGTATTCTGTATCATCCTCCCAATGCAGAGCAAAAGTGCAAGAAGACAATATTAAAATTCAATGCATTATGCAACAAAAAGCTAATATTACATACTTTTAACCCTCCGAGCGTCTTGAAAAAGGGTAAAATTGTAAAGTTGTTTTCTTTGCATTTTGTTTTAAATGCTTAGAAAATATGATTCTTTCAACATTATAAAAAAAAACTCAATTACAAACATGAATGTAATCCTTGATAGTATTAATCATTCTTCAATGTATTTAAAATTCCTTAAATCTATAGAATTATATTATCTTAAATATTGCTTGTATTGCTGTGAAACCTGGAGCTTAGTAAACGGAATATTACGCCCCAAACACTTAGAGGGATAAATATCATCAAATGGAATGATTTTGTCCCACCTTACAGATAAAGACAAAAAGTGTAAAAAAAAATTTGTTAGAATAAAACTAATTAATAATACTGAATTTTGATAGATTGCAGCAGTAGCTTAAACACAAATTTTTAATTCTGCACATTCAAATTTATTTGGAATCACTTCAGCTGTTTTGTTTACTATTTCACACATGATTTTCCTAGAAGAAACTTTTGATAGGCCATGTTATTTATACTTGATATTAGAAAGAGACAAATATATATATTTTTTACTTCTTAACATGTCTTCTTTACAAATCAATGAGATTTATAGATATTAATTTGATGTTTAGATTTTACATTGGCTATGTTCATAAACCGGCATTTTAATGTCTAAGAATGTCTCAGCACAAAGTCGCCACAAATTTAGTTTATTAATATTTATTTTTTTTCTAAAAATAAAATAATAAAAGTAAACATTTACTGCAAACATAAACGTTGTACTAGTATATGTAAAATTATTCTTTTGAACAAGTACTTGTGTAATAAAGCTTTTGTGTATAAATCTCCAGTAGGTAATCATAATTTTTTTAAATATTATTAATGAAACACTTCAAAGTGCTAAATGTTGTTATACAAGATGTGTTTAGGCAAATAAAGGCAACTGAAATATATTCCATTACTATTATTACTTTAAAGAATAAGCTATAAAGATCGTAAAAAAATTATCCATCCTCCCCCAAAAAGACCTATTTCTTCTAAAAGACATGTTTTTTGAGTGCCTGAAATAAGTGAATATGTCGAAAATTTTATTTTCAATTGAAAAATATTACTCTTACCGTCTTAATTGTTAACTGTTTTTACGTGTCTTACATAATGCATGATTGTTAATAAATTTTGTTTTTTATTTTAATACAAAATTTGTGTTTTTTTTTTTAACTCTAAATGAGGTAGTTATTTATTATGTTTTAATGTTCTATCATAATAGTGTACTTGCATTGCGTTACAAAGTTTATAAGGCTTTTTTAGCTATAAGACAGTCTCACTTTTTAAATATATATTTTTTAGAAACTATTCTTTAAAAATACTAAAAGTGAATTTTAATACAGTAGACTCCCTCAAATTGGCACAGCTTGGAACCAGAGGTTGTGCGGATTTTAGAATTTTGCGGATTTCTGGTCATTGATTTGTTTACATTTTTTAAACATTAATTTGATTAGCAGTTAAGCAAGGGAAATTATAATGAATGCTTACAATAAACTGAAACATTAAAATAAGTAAAATATTAAAATAATATATTAGTTTAAAATTAAATAATTATTAAAATAATTATGTAAAATTAAAATTTAGAAAAATACTAAATTATTACTGATGAAATCGATTCAATTCGATTCCAAAAGTCCTATGCTGCCATCTAGAGGTAAAGTGATTGTAAGATAGATACGTCATTATTCGTTCTTAGCATTACGTGGACGCTTTCTGTAACTTTTTTCATTATTATTTAGAGTCTTGAATGCTTTTCTTATACTGCTTTGTATGTTTAGAAATAAATATGTCTATAATTTAAAAAAAATTCCGTGAACAATAATTTAAAAATAGCATTCCGGTTCGTGGATTTTTCCATTTCAAACCCTAGAATTTTTGATATAGATATGCTAATTTATATTAAAATCAAAAGTAATGTAAATTTATTTAGTTATAAATCAGCTGCAATAGCCAAAAGAGAATGATTAACAAAAAAATTAGTAAAAAAAAACATTGCGGTATTCGCTGATTTTGGCGCCATCTTGAATTTTGTTCCTGCAACTTAACTGTAAATTTATTTGTTTACATCTGAAAAAATATGCAGATTTAAGGGAGTCTACTGTATTTGCATTTGATATCTTGAAACTAGAAAAAAAATTATAAATTGTTTTAATGAAAATTTCAATATTTTTTAAATCTTTAAAGACAACAACAGGTAAAAACAAATTAGACAAAGTGACCCTGGTTGAGGGTAGAAACTATATCTTTTAAGTATTATTTGAAATAAAGTGATTTCACATCATATCGATATTTTGTTGACTTTTTCTCTTCATTTCAACCAGTAAAGTATGTGAAAAATAAAATTACAACCATACCTGTATATCAGAGTTTCCCCCTAGATTTAAAAAAGGAAGGAGTGCTGATGGTGGAAAAGGGGCACATTTTTAATTTGCAAGGACACTTTTTAAATTCTTATTCTTACTTTTTTAGGGTCTTAGAAGCACTTTTTATATTTTTAAAGGCAAGTTTAATATTTAAAAGTAAGGGAACAAGTTACAATCGTAACTTTTCAAGTTACAATGGTCACTTTTTGTTATGTGAACAAGTTTTACAATACAAAAGGCAGTAAGGGTACAATTTTTTTGAGTGAGGGGCAAAAAAGGCTTCAAATTTTTTTACTGAAGTACAAGAGGGGCATGGATGCATTTTTTTTGGATGAAGGAGGGTTCTATTTCTTGAATCAAATGATAAGTAGGGCGCAACACCCTCCAGAAACTAAGAGAAACTCTGTGTTTATCATTGAAAGTGTATAAAAAGAAAAAATAAATAAATAAAAAGAATTTTTAGACACTGATAACAATATCATTAGGCATTGGGACCAAAGTAGGAATGTATATCATAAGGAGGGGAGGATGTCCAACATTACCAAAATGTTGATAATAATTATTTACAGGGTGAGCAAAAAGTTCATTAAAATTTTAAAGACTCATAAAAAAGGAAGAAATTATGATAAAGGAGTGCAGTTTGCAAGAAAGGTTTCACAAGGTAGTCTGATTTTTTTTAGTAGCAAAAACAACAACAACATTTAGTTAAAAAATCACATGTAGAGGGCACTGATGACCCGAAACACAATGAACAGGACAAAAAGTTCATTTATTCTCCCATTAACAAATGTTCAACATGACTTCCAGAACATTCTATGACACAACTGTTGTCTTGTTCATTGTGTTTAGGTCGTCAACGTCCTCTACATGTGATTTTTTAACTAAATTTGTTTTGCGGCTAAAATAAATCAGACTACCTTGTGAGCCCTTTTTTGCAAACCACACTCCTTTATCATAATTTCTTCCTTTTTTATGAGTTTTTAAAGTTTTAACGTACTTTTGGCTGTACAGCACTGTAGTGAATGATGGCAATTGAAACAATGTTTGGCGATGTATCCCCTGTGTCTGGGAATGTAAAAGAACTGACAATTCTACAATATTTCATACTAAAAATATACCATTTCCTTGAAGAAAAAAAAAACAAACAAACTTGAACAACTTGGACTTTTAAATAGTTTAAATTTACATTTCAAGAAAATGTTTGCTTATAATCGGTCTAAAAATTACCAAAAAAGGAGCTTGAAACCTTTCCATAGAATTAAAATATTGCATAAAAATTTATCACATACCTTTTTTCATAAAGTATATTCACTATTTTATAAAATTTCTCAAAGGAAAAGAAGTAAAAGAAATAATAGTGTAATAGAGTTAACCTAAAAAATCCACACACCATTTGCATTGTAAATAATGCACTTTTCAATTAAGATTTAGGAAAAAATTAAACCAAATCAAGATGACAACATTTCCTTAGTTTATTGGCAGATTCCAAGATGGATAAATTGTACTGAAGAAGCACTAGCTAGCCACTAATAATCTTACAGATGAAGAAATTATTATTTACTATAATGCAAGAACCATTCATCAGACACTGAATCAGAAAAAGGAAATAAAATTACTTTTGGTGAGAGACTTGCTGATGGGGAAAAAATATAGGCATGCAACTGCTCCAGGTGGCTGAAAAAAAAAAAAAAAAAAAAAAAAAAAAAAAAAAAAAAAAAAAATGATAAATGATATGAAAAAAACAATGGAATTTTCTCAAAAAATTATTTAAAAAATAATAAATAGTGACATTGATATTCTTCAGTTACACTTTTTTCTCCAAGTCTTCTTTGCTGATTTGAACAATTGTGACAACTTTTGCAAACATTTGAAAGTGCAAATTTGGTCTTGTGATGAAGCACAAATTCTGCTGCATTCGTTTCAAGACCTACGATCACGTTTTGTGAAATAAACAAAATTGAAATTTTTATTAGAGGGCAAAATTAATGGTTGCTACCGGCTACAAGACAACTAAGATATGATCTGCCAATTGCTACTTTTCTCGTCCGTTAAAATTTCCAAAAATTCTGGCAATATGCTTAAAAATTCCTGCTTTTTATTTCCTTTCTTATTGTTTCACACAAGGTTGGCAATCATTTCCTACTCAAGCCTCCTGAACAACTGAGGGGCAATGAACTAAAATCTAACAATCTTTCACCTCACCCACTGACATATAGAATAAGAAATCAATCATTTCCTTCTTATTTTTTGCACTTATTTTAATTGCAGTGAGATACCAACATGGAACTATGTGCATGTGAAGAAAAAAGAAAAATCCAGAAAGGCAGTTCTGCAGTCATTGCTTGTTTTGCAAGAAAGTGAGCCTATCAAATATTAACACGTTAAGCATTGTGTCAGTCACCGGTGACTGACGCTGAACTTTTCATTTAAAATGTGTCACTCACTGATGACTGACACTCTAAAACATGACATAAAACAAAAATATATATACAGTATAACATCTTTAATCCGGAAACTTCTGTAATCCGGACATTACGGCCTGCTTATTCGTTTTTATTTTCAATTAAAGATCATAGATGGCGCCATAGCACATACATGAATGAATTTGAGAAAATGATTAAGAAAAATGAAAAAAAAAGTATACCTAATTTACTACTGTTTGTTTTTAATTTTTTGTAATTTTAAAATTGTGAGAACTTTCTGAATTACATATGTAATTAAAATACAGATATCATTTATTTAATGAAAAGTTGTAAAAAATTCTGAATTAATGTTAATTTTACTATTTTTTTTTCCTACAAAGATACAAAGGTGTTGTCTAAATATCACAAAATCGAATTTTATTTTTATTATTTCTTTTAATTATTTAACTTGTGACTTACTTTGATATTTGTAAGTACTATATATTTAATTTCTTATAACATTAGAAATATATATCACTATTTTAAATATGTTAATGTAATTATAAAGTTATTTTTTAAATTAACTGTAAGTCTTACTTAAATTTCTCTGTATAATTTATTTTTTGGATAGTTTCAATATTTTTCATGATATCTCTGTTATTCTTGTTATCTATATTATTTAATGAGTATTTATAAATCAGAAATCGTAATAAAAAAATCGTATGGTTACTGTTTTTTATACTATACAACAGATGGCGACACTGCATCAAATTTACATTTAAAAAAATATATCTGTACTTTTGAGTATTTTGAATTGATTTTTCTCAATGTTTTCTATTATCAAATTCCTTGCATTTTTGTACTGCCATATTAATGAGAGATATTAACATTATTATTTATCTAAATCCATTCTAGTTTCAAAACTTCTGTAATCCAGAATTTCCTATAATCCGGAATCGCGACGATTCCGGATTAAAGAAGTTACACTGTATATTGTTTTAAGTAATTACGGGAAATTTATTTAAAATTTACTTACCTTTTATTTATTACAGGGCTATACATTCTTAAAAATTACTTAAAACATTGTAAATTTTTCAGCTTCAGCGTCAGTCACCATGGCACTCAATGCGTTAATTATCAGCTTTTTTTCCTAACTTATTTTTTAACTTTTAACTCTGCTTCCTTTCATTTGATTTGTATTTATTTTGGCACTTACATATTATCCGGGTCAGGTTATATTCACTGTACCAAAAATGGAGCCAAAATATATTAATTACAATCCCCCCCCCCACCTTCATTTTAAGTGCATAGTTAATATTATATAGTTGTCAGATTAAAGCCACTGGCAGAAGCATTTATATATGTATAACTACATAATATGATGTATACAAATATAGTACATTTGCATTATTTAATACAGTAGACACCCTCAAATCCGCAAATGCCAAAAATTCGCACATCATCACATAAGTAAAACAAGTTGGAAATTGCTCGTCAAACGTGGCAAATGAGGTGCGTTCGTACTATAACTAGTTCTATAATTATTTTTTGCACCCCATATTGTACTGAATGCATATTTTTTGCACTTCATAAAGTGCATAGTTTGTAACATCATAAAAATGCACTTCCAATAATTTTTTTCCCATTCCCCGTAATGTAACGGAACACTTTTGACTGTCCTGTAATTAAACTATACATCCGATTTTCCTAAAATTTGAAATGGCTCGACAAAATTTTGCAACAATTATATCTTTAAAATTTCAGACCATTCGGAAGGCTGTAACATCATTAAAATGCACTTGTAATAATTTTTCCCATTGGCCGTAATATAAAGAAAAACTTTTGACTGTCCCTGTAATTAAACTATACATCCGATTTTCATAAAATTTGAAATGGCTCGACAAAATTTTGCAACAATCATATATTAAAAATTTCAGACCATTCGGCTGGGTAGTTTTTGCTCTGTTATATGCGGACAAACAGACGGACGGACTGAACGACGACTATAGGTGCTATGTATTTATATAATTATGAACGCACCTAAAAATGGAACTTTCAGTTCTGATTTAGGGTCAAAATTACAAACTTTTTTATTCTTATATAATTCTGTACATATTTTAAATGTAATTCTCATTAATATGATTAAACCCATGCTTTTTAATGAAGGAAGTATAAATTTATTTCTGAAAAAATTCAAGATATTGCTGATATCTTAGTTCATGAGGCATGTTGCATTGGCAAATTCAAGAAAAATGTATCTTTATGATATATATATTTAATTATAGATTATTAATTATTTGCTAGACATTTACTTATAATAATTTAACCATTCTTAAAATCATCTTCATTTTTATGATTTTAGTTTATTACTTCATTCACTAATTTTGATAATCTAACTATATTGTAAGCATTCATTATAATTTCGATTGCATTACCACATTTAAATTATGTTTAAAAAATGTAAATGAATCAATGACCAGAAATCTGAAATTTTAAAATCTGCACAACCTCTGGTCCCAAGCAGTGCGGATTTGAAGGAATCGACTGTATTCATATTATGTTCATTCCAGTGGCCATAACAAACTACCAGATAAAACTACCATCATTAATATTGTTTACTGCTAAAAGGTGTCAATTTGATACAATAGACTCCCTTAAATCCGCGATCCTAAAATCCACGAACGCCTAAAATCCGCGTATTTTTTCAGATGTAAACGATGAAATCTAAAGTTAAGTTGCAGGAACAAAATTCAAGATGGCGCCGAAATCAGCGACTACCGCAATGTTTTTTTTACTAAATTTTTTGTTAACCATTCTCTTTTGGCTATTACAGCTGATTTATTACTAAATAAATTTACATTACTTTTGATTTTGATATAAATTAGCATATCTATATCAAAAATTCCAGGGTTCAAAATGGAAAAATCCACGAACCGGAATGCTATTTTAAAATTATTGTTCGCGAAATTTTTTTTTAAATTACAAATTTATTTCTAAACATACAACGAATTATAAGAAAAGCATTCAAGACTCTAAATAATAATGAAAAAAGTTACTAAAGTTGAAAGTTCTAAGAATGAATAATAACGTATCGATCTTACGATCGATTTACCACTAGATGGCAGCATAGGACTTTTGGAATCGATTTCACTGGTAATAATTTAATATTTTTCTAAATACTTATTTTACATAATTATTTTAATAATTACTTACTTTCAAACTAATAAATTATTTTAATATTTTACTTATTTTAATGTTTCACTTTATTGTAAGCATTCATTATAATTTCCCTTGCTTAACTACCAATCAAATTAATACAGTAGACTCCCTCAAATCTGCACAGCTTGGGACCAGAGGTTGTGCGGATTTTAGAATTTTGCGGATTTCTGGTCATTTATTTGTTTACATTTTTGAACATTAATTTGATTGGTAGTTGAGCAATGGAAATTATAATGAATGGTTACAATAAAGTGAAACATTAAAATAATTAAGTAAAATATTAAAATAATTTATTAGTTTAAAAGTCAGTAATTATTAAAAAAATAATTATGCAAAATAAAAAATTTAGAAAAATATTAAAAATTAAGTCATGTAAATAATAATTAAGATACAATATTAAATGCACATATAAATATACAATATAATATAAATATAAAATAATATATAAATATACATATAAATAACACTAAATACAAACATACAATACTAAATATACATAATAATGAGGAAAAATAAATATTTCTTATTTTTTTATTTTATATTTTTGAAACATGGATAAAATGGTTGTTTGCTTTAATTTTTTGTTTCGTTCTTTTGTTATTGCATCCTGAAGCTGCTGATGATTCATTATCTGTTGCTCAGATATAAAGCTCTGCTGCTTCAGGAAGCTCAAATATTTTCCTCCTATGGCTAGACCTTCTTCAAGATTAATTTTTTCAAGTTCTTCATGAGATTCAGTTTCTGATGAAAAATCTGCATCAATAATGAAATTTTATGCCATGTTTATCCAGATTTAATAAACGAAAAAGCTTGATTAATTAAAAAATATTTTGGAAAACGATCGCGATCGCCGATGATATTAGCGCCATCTTTATTTATTTCGGAAATAAATGCGTATTTTCTTTATGAAAAAACTTGAGTTCAGTCATATTAATCAGAATTACATATTAAAATACGTACGTAAAATTAAAAATAAATAAAAATCATTAGATTAAAACCAGTGTTGAATTCAGGAGGTGGCCTGGGGGGACATTCCTCCCCGGAGCAATGAGATGCTCCCCCTCGGAATATTTGAGATTGTGTTTTCAATGGTCATAAAGTACAATCCCGCCCCCCCCCCCCCCATCCCCGGAGCCACAGAAATCCCTCCCGGAAAAAAGTGTCTGAATTCAACATTGATGAAAACTGACGTCGATACCTCTTTCACGCTGCGATCTCAAAACGAAACTTATATCTTATTTGCCATGTTCCGTTGCTTCGCGCATTTGCTCCGTGCATTTCTTCTTTCTCAAGATTTTTCTCAGTTGCCTATACGCACAGATAAGAGATAAGCGCTTTACTGTATATACAAAGCAGGGCCATTAGATTTTTTTCGGAAGTAAATTAATATTTTTCTTCATAAAAAAGCTTGCATTTAGTCGTATTAATCAGAATTACATATTAAAATGCGTACGTAATATTGAAAAAATAATAAATATTGAAACACGAGGAAACGAACGGAAGAAAAGTAAACAATCCCACTACAGTTTACACTTGCTAATATTCTACAGAAAATACAATAAAGAGGAATTTTTCAAGGCTCGAAATGTACTGGAACAAATCGGAGCGATATTCCGGTTCTTGAAATTATGATAAATAAAGTTCCGATTTGTAAAATTATGGTAAATATCATTCCGTTTCATACTTTTATTGAAACATTGTTACTGTTTAATATAGCTTATTGCGCTCTCTGTTACTGTTTTCATTGTTATTTAGAGCCTTGAATGTTTTTGTTTTTTTATATTGCTTTGTATGTTTAGAAATAAATTTGTCTATACTTAAAAAAAAAAAAAAAAAATTGGCAAAAATAATTTTTAAATAGCGTTCTGTTCATGTTCCTCTGATTGCGATTAATGTTTTAGTTGAAAGCGCTCGGGTTTTTAATATCTTCTGACTCCAATGTTTTTTAACAGTTTGATTGTTTTAAATGTTTTTAAAACTTATGAATGTTTGCACCTATTTAGTAAAGAAATGTATTGTGAATTAAGTATTCATATTGCTTAATTTTTTATTAAGGTGATTATGTCGTTCCAACTTGAAATATAGAGCTTCTATACATATTTTATGGACAGAATTCGATTATTTCTAATGAGACACATCTTCTAAAGAATTCTAGAAAGTTCTCTTATTTTCGAAACATTTCCATCTTTAGTACTACATATATTTTATTGAGATTTAAAAATAAACTTATTATTTGTGTCTGCTAGCAAATCCTCTTATGGTAAATGTCACAAAAATGGCTCTCAAACTTTAGATACATTGTTCTACCACACCAGACAGAAGTATTTTGTCTTTGAAAAATATTTACTGTATCCTGTATATATTATTATCTACTATAACTCAATTGTGCATCATCTTCCATTATTTTTGTTTCAGTAAAATTTCTGTTGTTTCTGAATGAAGTGAATAAAATGAAAGAAGTTTTCCACAAATGATTTCTTGTGATACAAATGCAATGATTTTTGTTTTTAAATATTCTTAAAAAATAGCAAAATAAAAAAAGGATCATATTAAAATGTTACATTTTTTTTGTGAAATAATGGATGCCTTTTAATTACATATTCAATCATATTTGATTCATTCTCCCACAAGTGTACATTTTAAGTATAACAAATTTTCTGGAAAAAAAAATAAAATAAAAAATAAACATGTTTTTTATTGCTTTGTGCCCAATTTAAAATCAGGCTTGTAAGTTCTCATATAATTGGAAATGTTTTACTCCTATTTCTTTTTCATATTGAATAGAAAATATGTACCATAATGCGTCATAAAAAAAGTTTTAAATATTAACTTTAGAGAAATAATGAATATTCTGTGATATCATTTTGTATATTTCTAGGAAAATGATGCATTTACTTAACAACAAAGCAAAAAAAAAAAAAAAAAAAAAAAAAAAATCGAGTTTTTTTTACGATTTTTATTTATTAAATAATGCAAATAAAACTATATAATAATGTTTTGCTTTTAAAATATATAATCTAAACAAATATTTACAAGTCTATCGACACAATTCCTTTATATTGTGAATTAAGTCATCTATGCTGTACTTTTATATTACTGTATATTGCATGACATAATTTCTATCAAGAGTTATTGCGTTATGTACGTACGTACATACATACAGAGCTTGCAGACACATTAGCTCTCAGCCATTGATAGCCTGTGAGCTAAAAAGAGAACAGAATGAATGAAAATAAGTCCATATACCTTTCTGTTTTCTAAGCACTTAGTCATCCCATTGCAAAATACAAATGAAATGAAGAATCTTGTTCAGCTGTTATTCCCTATATTTTTGGATATGAGCAGCACAAATTATTGAAGAATTCTATAAATGAAAGAAAAATTTCAGTTATAAACTAAAGTGAAAAACATTTAAGATAAGCGTTTTGTAAGAAATCATGCTGTTAAAAGAAGAAAAGTTTATTACATTTTAAAAATAGAAAGGCATTTGTGAAAATATTAGTCAAAAGACAAAAATATATTTCTAGAAACCAAACTACAGTTGTTTACCAATGACTCTTTTCAACAAAAAGCAAATTTATTAATTTTTTGACAGATCTGTAGAAAAAGTTTTGAAAGTCAAAGAATAAATTATAAACTAAGAAATATTAATTACCTTAGTACCCTTCTGCCAAATGATATCTTAAAAAAAAAAAAAAAAAAAAAAAATCCTATGCACCATTAAATTAAAACACAGGGCTTTAACGATCTATGTATACAAAAAAAGGAGGTCAAAAAACATAAAATGCTTGCATACAAAAATTGATTAGAAAAATGTAAAAAATGTAGCTACTCAGAACATGCATAACAATTGTTGCAAATAAGAAAAAGAATGAAGTTTCTCTACTTTATATAACAATATAACAAAAAAATGTTTGGAAAAGGAACAAAAAATGTTACAACCAGTAATAAACTTTCATTGGATTTTGTAAAAAAATAAATACTGGTGATTTTCAAAGTTAAACATATAAAGGTACTATTGACGATATCAATGTATTTTCAGTTTTAAAATTTGATTTAGAATAAAATGTATATATAACTATGCTTTAAAAATATATATATATGTAAACACAAACAATATTATTAAAATTAGCAAATAGAATTATTTTATTCATTTAGGTATAGTTTTTTCACAGGGACATGAGAAAATTTTAATATAGAATTAGAATTTAGCTGAATATTTGGTTTCATTTTTGTCCAAAATCTTAGTTTCAGCGAAAATATTGTCAAACATTCAGCAAGAAACGAAACTATCTCTATTCCTAATTTTTTTTTTCCTTTAGGAAATTTTTTACATTACTTACTGATTTTAATCTGTATTGGCTTAAGTGAGGCCCTATTTATTCATTGCTAGGAACTTCAATGTTTAAATTTATCAGTCATCACTGACTCAAGATATGAGTTTAAATTGAATGAAACATTGAAAATGCTTTCCAGTTGCTCAAAAACTTGCAGGCATTATAGAGATAGAAAATGTTTAGTTTGAATACTGCAAGTATGTTTCAAATGTAGCCTAAGAAAGTTGTAGAATGAAAGTAGAGAATATAACAGCTGATTATTTACAAGAGTCATTATAAAAGCTGAAATGAGGTATGCATACCTAAAATATATATTTAATTAGATGAAATTTGCATAATTATAAAATCATTACTGCGTTATCAATGAATTACATACATTTTACTATACATGAAAATTCAAAGTTTTGGTAACAGTCACAGAGAGCCAACTTGTGGATAAAGTTTGGGTGCCATTTACAAAGTAAATTTTAAGTGCAATAAGTACATTTAAAATAGGCAATATTGTTTTCATGAATTTTTGCAAGAAACTTGTAGACATTTCTTTTTCTTAAATTTGTTATTAGGGGTGTTTCTCTGTCTTTCAGCAGTTGTTGTCAACAACTAAATTAATCCTTTCCGGCATGGAGTAATCGTGTTTGTAAAATGATGAAATGATGGTCTGACACCAGAATTTATAAACGAATTTGTTACAAAATAAAAATTTACTTACTTTCCCATACTTTAGAAAAGAAAATTTTAATTAAATATTCAGGGTGATATAAATTTCTAAATATTATTAAAAGTTATAACTCTTTAAATTAGGTGTCCTTTTTTGTGGACACCGCCTGCTAAAGGATTATAAAATCATAATAATACAATACAGAGTATATACACATAATACAATACAGTGAGTGATAGGTTATAGATGAGTGTCACTAAAAGTAAAAACAGCTAAAATTTAAAAAAAAAGAACATTTTTTCCTTTATCTACCTTTTCCCATATCTAGAAATTTCCCTTTTCGCTGAAGGGAAAGTAGTTAGAAGAATTTAGATGATTCAATAAAAGGAAAAAAAATAAATAGTGCTTGGTCAAGAATAATGAATGTTTATTCAAAATAAATTTAACACATTTTTGTTTGAAACATAGATATAATAAGCACATTGGGTATGACTCTTATACAGTAGACTCCCTCAAATCCGCACAGCTTGGGACCAGAGGTTTTGTGGATTTTAGAATTTTGCGGATTTCTGGTCATTGATTTGTTTACATTTTTGAAACATTAATTTCATTGGTAGTTAAGCAAGGGAAATTATAATGAATGCTTACAATAAAGTGAAATGTTAAAATAATTTATTAGTTTAAAAGTAAGTAATTTTTAAAATAATTACGTAAAATTAAAATTTAGAAAAATATTAAATTATTACGAATGAAATCGATTCAATTCGATTCCATAAGTCCTATGCTGCCATCTAGTGATATCAAGGAGAACAGTGTCAATGCTATTATCAGTATATATAGCTTATTGCGCCCACTGTAACTTTTTTCATTGTTATTTAGAGTATTGCATGCTTTTCTTATACTGCTTTGTATGTTTAGAAATAAATTTATCTAAAATTTAAAAAAAAAATTCCGCGAAAAATAATTATAAAATAGTGTTCCGGTTCATGGATTTTTCCATTTCGAATCCTGGAATTTTTTATATAGATATGCTAATTTATATCAAAATCAAAAGTAATGTAAATTTATTTAGTAATAAATCAGCTGTAATAGCCAACAGAGAATGATTAACAAAAAATTTCGTAAAAAAACATTGCGGTAGTCGCTGATTTCGGCGCCATCTTGAATTTTGTTCCTGCAACATAACTGTAAATTTTATTGTTTACATCTGAAAAAATACGCGGATTTTAGGGTCGTGGATTTGAGGGAGTCTACTGTATATTTAAAAGTTAAAATATATCATTTTCTGATAGGTAAAAAAAAAAGCATAAAGTAAAAATTTTTAATAGCATTAATTTACAATTAAAAACACTGAAATAGCACCGCCGTGGTGAATGGCTTCTTTCCATCCACAGCCCTTTAACCTTTCCTTCTCTTATTCTGACTCTTTTGCGGAAGCTAGGTTCATAGGCCCCTAGCAACATCCTGAGTACAAGAGACTCTAGCGGAAGCCAAGAATGAAAAATAAATAAATAAATAATACTGGACAAATTTAAAAGGGAAATTACACAATTAAAGATACTGAAAAGCGGGAAGGAAGGGCTCAGGCCCCTGAAGCTACTGAACGACAGCTGCTGCGTCAAGCTTATTATTGGCACAAATCTCGCCAGTAGCAGTTTCCTGTCGACTCGTTATGCCATCAAGAATTTAAAAAAAAATAACTTTCTACACATCATTTCCAATTTGCACTCACAAAAATAAAAATTACTCTGTTTCATGCTTCAATTGGAGTGCCAAATTTTTGTAATAATAATAATAGAAGATATCTAAATATTTACAAAATGGATAAATTTAAGAATTTTAACAAAAATGTGTAGAGATTACCC
>CAWVRF010000225.1:0-146393 GCA_963932465.1 Maratus speciosus | reverse complement strand
TTTATATTTATTTTCAAAAGAAAATAATAATAAAGTTTTTTTTTCAACACTGGTGAAAATAAAATTATTTTTCCTATTTTTTTAAGATTTCTAGGAAACATCAAAAGTAAAGAAAAATCTAAATCTTCTTAAATATATCTTCATGAAATAAAATGCCTACAAGTTTAATTTTCAAAGCTTTCAATCACTATTTCAGTATAGCAACACACTATAACTTACATTCCTTTTTTCTCGTATTTTTACAGGAACATCAATTAATATTTACTTATCATGTATCCTATTAAAATAGTGATTGGAAATTTTAAAAAGTGAAACATATTCTTTTCAAAAAATTAATACCTTCTTAAAATATATATATATATATAACGTAAAAAGCACATTTTCAACTGTAAACAAATTAAATAAATGGCTGTCTCAAAACTCTCATTGAACTTTACTTGTCTGTTTCACATTTACTATGCAGTTTATACAGGCAAGTAAGTCATTTCTATGCTTTTGATAGTACTTGAAATTTCTATAAAACTAAAATAAAAATGAAATTTCTATAACAATTTCTATAAAATCAAGAATTATTGTTATTATTTTTTTAAAGACTGTCTTAAAGTTCAAACTTTCTACTTTTAGAAATATTTTCTTGTATATTTATATGTGTGTGATTAATGTATAAAACACATGAATAAAAGTTTCACATTTCTAATAAATAAACATTTTGAAAAATTTCTTCCAAAAGGGGAATAAAACAAACTTTCATAAAAGCAATTTTCAAAGAATATAAACCACAAAAAATGAAGTTAATCAGCTAGCAACCAACTTTTATCAAAGAGGCTTATATAACACTTATAGGTATTTTTTTGTCTGAAAATTTTATTCATGTAGGTATGAAATTCATTTTGTAACTATAGTAAAGATTACAATGAAAATTATGTGTTTGGGTATCTTTTCACAGGTATTTTTACTTTTAGATTATTGTAAGTATATAATATACAATATTTAAAAAAAACTTCAATAATTAAATTCTACCATGTATTTATTATTCAGTTTTAGCCTGCTATTTTAATATTATTGGAAATGCATAAATATTTAGTAACAAAGCCATTCAAATTTAGTAATAGCAGTACCAAATTGCTACTATATTTGAAAAGATGATTTCATGGGGGGGGGGGGGGGGAAGCAGTTTTAGCCTTGTTATTTTAATATTATTGGAAATACATAAATATTTAGTAACAAAGCCATTCATATTTAGTAATAGCAGTACCAAATTGCTACTATATTTGAAAAGATGATTTCATGGGGGGGGGGGGGGGGAAGAAGCAGTTTTAGCCTTGCTATTTTAATATTATTGGAAATGCATAAATATTTAGTAACAAAGCCATTCATATTTAGTAATAGCAGTACCAAATTGCTACTATATTTGAAAAGATGATTTCATGGGGGGGGGGGGGGGGAAGCAGTTTTAGCCTTGTTATTTTAATATTATTGGAAATACATAAATATTTAGTAACAAAGCCATTCATATTTAGTAATAGCAGTACCAAATTGCTACTATATTTGGAAAGATCATTTCATGGGTGGAAAAAAAAAGCAGAAGTTGTGTAAGACAGCAATAGATGCATGGTTGGGGATTTAAAAATAAAGAAAACAATTCTACAATATCATTTACACAGCACTGCCATCTATTTTTGGTACTACTTAGTTATCCCGTCGACCAATTTCGCCAAATTATACAAATTAAAATAATTTTTATTTTAAATAGCGAAAGAACAAATAAATTAGTATAACATTAATAAAAATACAAATAAAACACCGAAATAAAAATCACTTGGTGACGCAAACACGTGTAACTTGTTTAAAATCAAGTGAATGTGACATTTACGATCAACCGTTATTGGCATTTAATTTTATAGTTTGGCGATAGATTTTTGGTCGACGGGATAACAAAGTAGTACCTTGTTTTTATTATGTTATGATGATCACAACTATTTCAAAAAAATGGCCATGGCATAACTCTGCTAATCTTTGGTATAGATTTTCTTAGAATTTATAGACATTATCTATTGAATTCAAATTAATACACTATTAATCAGTAACAAAGCTTCTTTTTGACTGAGTTTCTGATTAATTTGATAAAAAAAAAAGTATAATTAATGAAAAAATAATTGTAATACATAAATAAAATAAAGTTTAAAAAAACATTTATTCTTCACCATTTTTCAAAAATACAAGAAAGCAACAGTACATGTTTTTCTTACACATAGATATAACAATTTCAAAAATTATATTAATATTAAATAATATTTCAGCCAGTTTGATGTACACCTCAATGCAGATTATTTCATATTCTTGGCAACTTCAAAGGAAGTGGTATACCATAGAAAACATTTTCAGCTAAGCATTCATCAAAACCTAAGGTTATATGTAAAATAAATAAATAAAATCAGATATTAATAGCATGTATTTCTTGAGATAAGTACCTATTATGTTTAAAACTATGTAGCACATAACAATTAAGTTATTAAACTCTTTGTAAAGCTGTATTTATTGGAGAGCATCTACTGCAAACCCTTGAAGTTTATTTTTTTTTAAATTATTAAAAAAAATATTAAAATTTATTTTACCCATTTGACTTAAAATAATTAAATATAGATAAAGCAGTTATAATTGCAAGCAAAGTGCTTTTGTTTATTATAATAATTATCATCAATTTGTTGAAAAATCCCCCACCCCCCTCTTGGATTTTGATTAGACAGTACCAATGCTATCAGAACATCTCAGATTCTTCATATTATTTAACAAGTAGCACATTTGTAAAAACTATTATCTAATTGCTAAGCATTTTCCTATAGATTAATAAATATTTCAATTGTATTGTATACTATTATTTCACAAAATTAAATTGAAGCTGGCGAAAAAAAATGACCGTTCTATAGTAATTAATCTAACGTATTATACAACTGTAAGTAACATGAGATTTTCAAATGATCATGAACGATTTATGACATTCATGTAATCTTTTCCTGGCTAACAATAATCCATGAAGATATATTCTATATTTTAATGAATAACTTTTAAACTCTATATAACTCTTTCAATTCATATTTATCTCCCGTAAATATATAACGAAACTTTATTATTTTCAAGCAATTGTCTATAAACACACACACACAATTTTTATTTTATAAATATATACTATGCATTTCAATCCATGATCTATCTTCATTTTAAAAAAATTCTACAACTTTAAAATCATCTCCAAACATCTGTTTTTTTTTTAAATAAAAGTATTTTTTATAATGTACATAATTTATTTTAAAATAAATAAATAAACAAAAAGTTTGTTTTACCAAACGTCAGATAATTTTGCAAGCAAAATATCAACAAAACCTCCACACATCAAAATAACTGAATAAATACTCATTTTTTAAGCGAACTTTTAACCAAATACACTATAATATTCTTCATAAATGCAATAAAAAAGTCCTAACATTGAAAAATACTAGAAACTTACTTATTTAAATGTCCTGTCGTTTGTAAACAATCATAAAAGTTGCGTCCGAAATGGCCTTTTCACATGCTTTTCACCTACTTTGAGATGGCGAAAAGAGCAGCCGAAAAAATGTAAACATTCGAAATAAATTTTCGCATCTAACTTTTCGCCAAATACGAAAAGAAGTGCTCCAGAATACAGTTTTCCCTTTTCTATGCCACGATGACGTCAAAGTGATGTCGCGAAGGGGCGTGTTCCGCCAAATTTTCGCATTCGGACGAAGCGAGAATACGGGTGTTGATCACGGTTTTTTTTGTTTCATGTGTTTGCTCATTTTGATATAAATGTAATTGAATTTATGTGTTTGCTCATTTTGATATAAATATAATTGAATTTATCCATAATAAATAATCTAGAATTCTTGCAGTCAATTAAGACTTTTCTTAATCCAGTGTTTTAAATGTATTTTTCTTAATATATTTATAATATTTTAAAATTTATTCAAAACACAACGCATACCTAATTATTTCTCTCTGATTAATTAATTAATTGATTCATAACTCTTACCCCTACATAGAATGGTGCCGTTGACAAAAGTAAAATTTTTTTTCCCCTTTAACTTTGCATAAAATATTTTAAGGTCTCGAATCTTGGTTTTATTTTTCAAAGGTAATTTTTCATTATTATTATTAATATTTTCTGTTTCAAAATCATTTAATATCCTATTTCAAAGTTCAGATTGCATACCTTGCTTAAAATAAGTGTAATTTTGATAATAAACACTGGTTATTCATTGATATATGTATATCTTTTCAGTTAGTTATTATATGTTTGTTTTCAAAGGTGATTTATTTTAAAAAGTGGTGGTGATATCAGTATTACATTTTCATTATTATTTTTATCTAATTTTCATACTTGTTATTTTATTTCTATTTTCAATAACATTCTGTGCAGATATCATTAGGATAAATTATCTGCCAGTAATTTTGAAATTTAGCATTATTTTGAAATTTAAATTGGGTATTTTTTTTTTTGTATTTTCATGATTTATTGATACTAGTAGTCTAAGTTAAAAAAAAAAAAAAAAAAAAAAAAAAAGAGGCGAAATAAAGTGCAGGAAAATTTCAATTTCTTTATAGAACAGATAGAGAATTTAGCTGACTTGGAACAGTGGGATAATCACAGAAAATTTGTAGTGCTAAAACTTCATTGCAAGGACCAGGCTTTAAAATTCATAGCAAATGACCCTGTTGCCTCTAAAATAAACAATTTTGACCAACTAAAACAGAGTCTAGATAAAAAAATTTTCAAAAACTGTTTCATTCGCTGAAAAACAGCAGAATCTCTCATCTATTTGTCAAAAGCAGACACAAACAGTTAAAAATTTGGCTGAACAAATTGAGAAAGCTGCTAATGACTATTTAAACATAGATGAGAATGCAGATGTAAATATTCTAGACTTAGCACAAAAATTAAAACTGAATAAATTCCTCGAAGCTCTTCGTTCAGATATTAGAATCAAGGTCAAAAAGCAAAATCCACAAAGTTTTGAGTCTGCCATCGAAACAGCTGTTAATATTGAAAATGCTTTTAAGGACCCAGAAGTTAATGTAAATAACACAATGTCTTTTGAAATATCCACATTACTACTCTCATGTACAAACCAATGCTAAAATTCAGGAATTATCAGATAAAATTCAGGATCTTGCCATTTCAAAAACAGTAAATAATGTGACAGGTTTCTCTTCGGGTCAGGTAAAGAAATTGAAAGTGAATATAAGGATGAGATTGTAAATTTTTGCTTGATTTGTGGTAAGCCACATTTAACAATTCAGTGCTGGTATTTTCCTGAGATCAGAAATGTCATGCAGAATTCACAAAATTTACAGTTTTCACAAAACAGAGTAAATAAAAGGTACAGGAATTCTGAAAATTTTAGAGGCAATTTTTTTCGAGGAAATTCCAGGGGTAATTCTCGAGGAAATGCTCGGGGAAATTTCAGAGGCAATTCTCGGGGAAATTTCAGGGGTAATTCCTCTCGAGGTAGGTTTAGAGATCAAAACTCCAGTCAAGAATGACTGACTGAGGGTTCTTGCAGTGTAAAAAACTTAGATACAAGAACCCGAAAGAAAAAAATTTCCTCATGCAAAAAGAACAATTCAAAATTAAACACTAAACTCAAAAAGAAAGTACATGTGAAAAGGAAATTTGTACCACAGTCTAAAATATCAAAAAGGAAAGTAAAAGATAATTCAGACAATGCAAAACTAACTTCAAAAAACTAACTTTAAAAACAGATACTGTAAACAATGAAAAAACTTATGTTTCAACTGATACTCAGACTAATCAACAGGAAAAGTTATATGTCATGTCATGTAGTCAGAAACAGGCTGATTTACCAATAATAACTTTAAATTTTGGTCAGGAAGAAGTTCTTTCTTTGCTCGATTCAGGAGCAAATTTGAGCTTAATTCAAAACAATGTATTACAAGTCATAAAACAACACTGCAAAGTTGAATACTTATCCAGATCTGTCAGAATTAATACACTTAATAGCTCTTCTATAGGGTAGATGTGCCAGTAATGGACACCCTTAAGGAATTTTTTTGAAAATTATTTTTTTATTAATAGTTATAATTATTATATTCCAGTTTTTTCAATGTTATATTAACCTGTCAACAATATTTAACCATTCTTATAGTCTCATTTCCCAATATGAACCGAAATTTAATTTTTAATAACAAAAATATGTCAAAAGCCCAGTAATGGACACCCCATAAAAAGTAATAAATATAATTCTTTTTATGACTGTATTTAGAACCTGAATTTAATGAATACATACTAATGAAACAAAATAGTTATTTTCAAATAAATTTAACAATTAGGATACCACTAATTAATAAAATATTTGTGATAATCGTTTACTGTTTGCATCAATTATTGTAATTATCAGAAGATCGATGTTTTACTAATTATTTTAGATGGATAGTTTAAAATACTAAATATCAGGCAATTACAGCTACCAAATTATTGAAACAGTAGGGGATTTAAAAGATAAATTAAAAAAAAAAGTTTTAGAATATTAGTGTTTAGTTTTGTCTAACTATTTTTAACAATTAATCTTCCAGAGACTACTTGATATATCATTTATAATAATTAATATTACAAATATGAAAGAAATTATATTTTGAGTTGAATATTTTAAGTACTAAATAAAATAATATCAAAATAGAACTGTAGAACTGATGTTTGAGGCCACTGATCTGCAGATTTACTAGTTTCATGAATATTACCTTATAACTTTCATTAATATTACAATTTTTTTTTCTTATCAGAGGTGAATAAGGAAACATTTAAGACAGAAAATAAATTTTTATAGCTTCTGTAACTTAACTGTTTTTATTTAATCAGAGAGGGATTAAGCCCTATGAGCCTCTCTTTGACTGTGTTCTTAAAAAATATTTTCTGCTTCCTGGCTGGTTTGATTGCCAGATTATAAAATATGCCGAGTACATATACATTTATAAAAAAAAAAAAAGAATAAAACATTGAAATTTTATTAATCACATAAAATAACTTAAAAGTAGCTATTTATAAAAGTTTTGGTGTTATTACATTTTGGTAAGTATAATTTGAAAATTAAATTTGATTATTTAGGTTTGTAGTTAAGTCAAAATATTTAATGCACTATAAACATAGACCAATTCGTTAGGTGGCAACGAATCACGTGATGTCCATATTTTTCCATGTTTTTGACGTCATCACCGCTAATGGAGCGGGAGATTTGGTGATTTTCTTGGCGATTTTCTGGCAACCTCGTATACTTTTGTTGACATACTAAAATTGTAAACAAGAAGCTATTAACCAGGATAATAACTTATAAAAAACGTTATTTAAGATAATATACTATTAAAGAATATTAATAAAATCAGTGTTACAAATTATCATCTAAATATTTATTAAATATACAGTGGGTAAAAAGGTTCCATTAGCAGCTATAATCATATAATAAAAAAATGATTTTTCACTCAGGATTATTTATTATGAAGTAAATGAAAATTTGTAGTTACAAAAAATATAACGATTGATTGACATATTGCGAACGGAAACTTCCATATTTATTAAATGTTTCAATCGTAACGCCTATTGTATATATGTATTATATATATATATATATAAAACCGTATTTTAATATACTAGGCTGTAATGTCAAACAAGGATGCATTTTTTTTATTATTAATAATAAAAGCATGACACACAGAAATTGTATTGTATTTAAATTTCTTGTTATTTCTTTATTTTACTGTATTAGAATTTATCAAATTACAAAACTAATTAAATACTAATGTAAAATCAATACTTGAAATAAATGATATAATTCGAAAAATTGAGTATATATTAATGTTCATTAGCAATATTCACAAGTCATAAAATGTCAGCTTTTTAGCTTTTCCTTTATAGCACTTATCACTGCTCTAAAAAATTAAGCATTCTTTTAATATTAATTAACATTGACAAATTGAATGTGTGCTGTAGATGTTTCTTAAATTAAATCTGATGGCACATTTGAAACTCTGAAAAATGTTTTGAAAGTTTTTACAGATTATGTTTGTTGTGTTTTCACAGATTTATTTTACTTTAAAGTTCATTATTAATTGTTAAGTTAATAGAAAACTAATGTACTAAAACTTGTTAAGACAAAATCGCTAGAGACGAAGGGAAATTTTCATTTTAGATAGATTTCACTCAGCAAATATAATTGTATGGTATTTCTTTCACCAGAGCCATGAAATTTTTGTATGTAATGAAAAGACTGTCTTTACCAAAATCCTGCACTAATGAAAGAATATCACAAACCCCAACGAAAATAATACCATAACATTAAACATGCTTAAATTAATATCTGTCTAAAGCAGAACTTTTTAAAAATCTAGCACTTTTCTGATGAGACATTACTGTACAGGTAAAGTTCTGTAATCTGCACAAGTTGGGACCAAGGGTTGTGCAAATTATAGAGTATTATAAATTATCATTTTCTTTTTTCTGGGCACTGTTTTAATTCCATATTCAGCATAACATGAAAATAAAAATGGGAAATATAATACTTAATTTAATATGCTATCTCAAAAAATGCATTTTTCAAATTCTTTTATTAAAAAATTGATTGTTATTTACTTTTATATTTAAATTTTTAGATATTTCTTTCAAATCATTTTTGGACCCAGAATTTGTAAATTTGTTTACATTCATTAAGCAATGTTAATTATAAAAAATTGTGGATTATAGATCCTTGACTGTATTTTATTACTTAGGGGTGATTGTGTTCAGGTAATATACCTGAATTCAGGTATTTATTTCATTTTCCATATCGGAATTCTAGTTTTTCTGATAGTTAAATTAATAAAATAAGACTAAAATATCAATTTCATATGATTTCTAAACATAATTAATGGTAATATTTTTCATAATGAAATGATTTGGACCTCTCTGTAATAAATTACATGTTCTCTCTCCATGCGAAATCTTTTTCGTGATAAAATTTCAGGTATTTTTTCATGATCTTGCAATCACCCCTGATTACTATAATAATAGTTCTTTGAGAAAAACTGTATTTTTTGTTAGTTAGGCCCAGTTGATAAATTGACAAATAGTGTTCTCGTCACAATCATTTGTACTGCATTCATTTCATTTAAAATATAAATCTTTCACTTATTTTATTCAAAAATAAACGATCAAGTGCGAGTATTACTCGCTCTCAGAGCATTCTGTACAATAAATCTATGAATTATTAACTCTATTATTAAAAAAATCATTACTAAAAGAAAAATAAAGCTTTGTAAAAAACTATACAACATAGGGTTTGGTATAGCTGTATATACACTAGAAAAGTATGAATGGGTATACTGTAGATGTTCATAGAGATATGAAACCTAAATTCTATCAAATGTTTCTATTTTGTATAAGTTATTTAAATAAAATAAAATTTGCTTTTTCTGTTTGTGTGCAAAAATTACCTTAAACGGGTGTCCAGGAGGGCGGAGACTATTTTTCTTTTTGATTTAAGTGTTCAACAATTACTTTAAACGGGGGTTCTTTTTACTTTTGTATGTTTGCAGCGATATAAAAATATGATTTTACATTTAAATAACTTTATATCAATTAACATCTAAAAGAGATAGTTGCTATTTAAAAGGTATGACTATTTTGATGTAAAAAAAAAAAATAAATATATTGTTTGGATAAATAAATAACAATTTCAAAAAACAATACCCTTTTCCCCAGAAATATCTTATGACAACCAAATGTCAGACTTCTCTCACAACCTAAAATGATTATATATGCACAGCCCTTATATCAAGTTATATCATGCAAATCAGCCAAAAAATGTAGATTTGTATAAACACTGCAGCAGCAAAAGGGGGTTGCATTTCAAAATTTTCTCCCAGAGTATTTAAAAAACTGATAAGATGTATTAAAAATACCTTATGTTACGATAAAAATATGTAAAAACCAATGTAAAGAAAAGCATATGTATCACAAAACGTTTATCATTTGTTTCAAGGCTTTATAAAAGGAATCTTTATTTCAACACAAATTTAATGAAAGAAAAAGTTAAGAGCAACATGGCTAATGTGAGGAGTAATTATCAGTGTGTTATTAATGTGGGGGCTACTTGATTATCTCGTCGACCAATTTCACCAAATTATACAAATTTACATAATTTTATTTTAAATAACGAAAGAAAAAATAAATTAGTAAAACATTAATAAAAAACAAAAAAAAAAGAATTAAAAATCACTTGATGACATAAACACTTGTATCATGTTTAATGTCCAGTGAATATGACATTTACGATCATCCATTATTGACATTTAATCTTATAGTTTGATGACAATTTTTTGGTGGACGGGATAATCAAATGGTACCTTAATGTGTATGGGGTTGTACATGTACAATGTTAGCAATATTTAGGTAATTTTAGCCCCTTCCCCCTCACTTACAGTATCATATGTTATTATTCCCCCCCCCCCCTCCATAATGATATCATTATCAATGTTTAAAAATCCTTTTTATTTTTATATGTTACTACTATTGTTCTTTCCCACACTCTTTTTTTTTTTTTTTTCCTCTCTTTGCAGATTACAGCGGCTTTTCTATGAAGCCTTTAAACACATTAATGCTAAACTTATTTTGTTTGTTTCTGCTTTTAGTCCAGTGGTTAGGGGGTTGAATTCGGAATTAATTAGGAGAAGGCTGGAAATTATTTTAATCCCTTCAGTTTAGGTCTAGAATGAATATGTTATGTTTTCCCCCTCGTACTAGGTGAGCGTTAGGAAATATGTATAGATTTACAGTCAAAAAACACATTTTTTTACATACCATAACAGTATCTCCAAACAACTAACTCTGTCAAAAACATTGTCAATACAAATGTTGTAGAGCTTAAAATTCTGAGTAAAATGAGTACCTACACTTAGGTCACATTAAGGTCACAATTCCAGTTTAAAGTCTTAGACCTGAGGTCAGGGGGTTGAACTCAGAATTAAATAGGAGAAAACTGGAAATTGTTTTAATCCTTTCAGTTTAGGTCTAAAATGAACATACTATGTTTTCTTCCTCGTACTTGGGTGAATGTTAGAAAATATGCACATTTATTTTCGAAATAGCCCACATTGGTTTTTATTTGTCAGATATTGTATCATGCAAGGAGTAACAATTCTCCAAAACCCCTTCCAAATAAGTATATTGGCTGCCCCACTGGTATAAGGAATATACACACAAATAATAATTATGAAAAATTAGGCTTAGATTATGAAATTCTCACCAACAATAGCTAATAAGAACTTTATTTTTTTCATACAATGAAATGAAATATATTAATGAGCCATTTAAAAAAACATAACTGAGTAAAAATCCATTTTCAGCACTTGTTGGTCCCATAACACTTTTTGATGCATTATATTTATTGAATTTTGCATTTAAATAGCACACAATGGACCTCATTAACATTAAATAATTACATGGCGATCCCAGTATATTTATGAGAGTTAGAAAGTGGGAAAATAGACAAACCAAAACTATTCAACTTACTGAATAAACACTTTTCAACCATGTTGAAAGTGTTAAAAATGAGAATATTTTCTCATTGTTTTATATCTTAGCCATTTTGTTATTAAACATAAATAGATAATTAAAACTATTTCTTACATGATAAACAAAGCAAGTAAATACTTGAAATACCATTTATAATAAAATCATATAGTCAAATGAAAACAAATTTTTAATAAATTTCTTTTATTTGACAGTACAAGTTACAGAAACAAAATAAAACTTCTTTATATTATAAATATTATTACATAACAAAATTTACTATTGAATATAATGATTACTACGTATAATAAATAAAATAACATTGACACAATGCTTTGCAGGAAACTTTATTGATCTGCAGAAACAGATATTTATATTTTAATTTAAAAGAAAGATAAAGCATTTGTAAAAATAGACCTTTTCTGTTATATGGACACCATTGTTGCCAAGCATAATAGTTGACACAAAATGAAAATCACGTAAATTGAAACATTTGAAAAATAAAAGAAAAAACATTGTCAATAGTAAAGTGAGCTTTTTTAAAAATATAACATTTGAAAATTACAGACTTTTAAGAACTATTTTATTAAATCACCAATATATACTTAAAATAAATGAACAAATAACTGTTATACAATAAAGTAATAAAATAAAACTCATATTAAACTACTGGTATAAAATTAAAAATATCTGAGCATTGCAGTAAACATTTCATTGATCAAAGATCAGGATAGAAATAATTGGTGCATTAAGTACCAAATAGACTGTATAACTAGCGAAATTGTGAACTATTAAGACAGGTTTTATTTTAAAAAGTGGGATAATCAATTAATAATTTTCAGTTCGTATATTAATTAAAAAGTAATAAATAGTACATCAAAATTAAAAAGCATGTTTCTTGACATACTTAAACAAAAAAAAAAAAAAAAAAAAGAAAGAAAATTTCAGTTGATCAATTGAAATAAACAATAATTGGTAAATAATATTTAGTAAGACAAAATGAAATAACCCTCATTCAAACTGCTAAGAATATCAGCAGATTTGAAGACATCAGAAATGCAAGTGATTTACACTCCTGTTCTATTAAAAAGAAAACCTTAGGTTTACACATCAAAATTTCTAAAAACATTACAATATTACATTTAGAATACTGTATTTACTACTCATAAATAAGAGAAACTTACTGTGTGGGCAGAATATAGGCAAGACAAAATAGCTTTTGGACTATTGGTGCTAAATATTTATATAATTAGAAACATCTAAACAGAGCTTAAAATTATTCAGTATCTGTATTTACTCAAGTAAGATGGAGTGATGAAATCAGAAAAGTAGCCGGTGTAAATTGGATGACTAAGGCACTACACAGGAAAGAGGAAACATTGGGAAAATCTGGGGGAGACCTACATCCAGCAGTGGATTGAAAACGGTTGTTGATGATGATGATATCTCATTATGTCACATGCCAAGAGATAACAAAAAAGTATGATATATTTGAAAGTGTAATATAACCTGAAGACATTTTTTAAAAAATAAGAAGAAAGATAGAAGTAAATGTCTTACATTTGCCCCCAGAACATTGTTTAAATGCATGTTGCAACTTTTTAAAGCAAAATTAAGAACACAGACTCTCATTTATTGTAATCAGAAAATTATTATAAAGTACAAATAAACAGTAAAAATTACAAACAAGTACAAATAAAAAGTAAAAATTATTTAAAAGTATTAACGGGTACAACTTACTTTTTTTTCAGGCAGGGGGGAGATCATGAATAAAAAGAGGGCTACATCTGAAAATCTTTCCGAGTTAGACAAATTTCCGCCTTATAGAGAGTTTACTGTACTAATACATTGTGACCTCGAAAATCTTGCATTCAGAAATAAGGCAACTTCAAAAATCTGGGAACAAAGGCCAGCTCTCCCATTTTTTTTTTTTTTTTTTCCAACTCATGGGACAAAGAAAAATAGCAATTGTTTACGAATTAAAAATTTCGAGATCGAAAGAGATGGATTAGCGGACACTGAGATCGCTCAAGCTGTGCTAAATGGAACCGCCGATAATGCTATATTAGCAGCTCATAGGAAGGAGAACGAAAAACTTGCAGAAGAAAAGATGTCACTTGAAAAATGTATATGTTTCACTGGAAAATCACTAAATGGTTTAGAGGAACAATACTACATTTCCGAAATCGATATTGTTCACTTATAAAATCCAAGAAAAACTTGTTAAAGAACGGCAGAAACTATAGCAAATAAAATTTTATCGATCGACACAAGAATTGATTTCACTGTTTATTAGAATTTATGTACCATAGAAAAAATCAATGTTTTTTTTTTATATTTATTTTTCCCACATAAATGTCACTTGGTTTTGAAATAATTATGAATAAATGCACCATTAAGATATCAGAAGTACATTTGATATTCTTTCAGAAATCTGGAATTTTCAAAAATCCGGCGAAGTCCTGGTCCTGATGATGCCGGATTTTCGAGGTATAACTGCACATAATTAATCAATTCTCCAAATTATTCCTCTCCTAAATTTTATGATAGCATCGCACCCCATTCTTGGTCCTCCAGCACATAATTTGTCATATGGAACATATTTTGTAACTAGCGATGGCAGTGAAATGGGAAAGGTAGGGGAACTGTATTCCACTCTTCATCGAATAAAATATATTATACAGCGGTGACAGCAATACTACTTTGCACAAGGTTGATGCTGGAACGCTAGTTGGGATCAGTAAAAAGACGTCAAATTGCATTGGCTTAAAATAAACTAGAATGGCCTAGGACAAACTAGAAGGTTGGCGCCGAGGAAGTCTTTGGGATCAATAAAAACTCGCCAAATTGAATTGGCCTAGGATAAACTAGTTCAGACCAATGAATAGCAGGCTAAACTAGTTTATCCTATGAGCATTAGGCCAAACTAGTTTGGCCTAGGAAAAACTAGTTTATCCTATGGGCGTTAGGATAAACTAGTTTGGCCTAGGAAAAACTAGTTTATCCTATGGGCGTTAGGATAAACTAGTTTGGCCTAAAATCGGGTTTGGCCGGTAACACATACATTTAAAATATATATGCCTTTCACCCATTTCAATTAAAATACAGAGAAAAAGAAATACAGGCAAATTTCTTTAATCCGCACAAGTTGGGACCAAAGGTTGTGCAGATTAGGGAATATTGCGGATTATGGAGTATTATGGGTTATATGTCTTTTTCTTATTTCTGGACACTATTTTAAATATGATATATAATAATTAATTTAATATGCTATCTCAAAAATTGCATTTTTCAAATTCTTGTATTAAAAAATTGATTGTATTCACTTTTATATTTAAATTTTTCAGATATTTCTTTTAAAAAATCATTTTTGGATCAAGAATTTGTAAATTTGTTTAATTGTGTTTACATTCATTAAGCAATGCGAATTATAGGAAATTGCGGATTACGGGACTGCGGATTATAGATCCTTGACTGTACCATAAAATTATCATCAAAATATTGTTTCTAATTTAGTAAAAAAAAGCTGTTATTGGCAAGATTTGTGTATGACTAACATAAAAGTACCAAAAATACTCTAAAGTTGTTAATAAGCATTAAATAGTTTAGCCAGCATGAGTATAATAGTCATTGTAGAATAATTTAAATTGAAAAAATATGAGAATATGCTTTCCACAAATGGAAGGCTTGAATAAAATGCAATTATTTATAAAGGTTATTTATTTATTTATTTTTTTTTTTTTAAAGGAGTAGGAAGAGAATACAGCTGATGTGCAATATGTGTTACAAATAAGAATCATTATTTTCTATGCTGAACTTATCTTAAACTGTATACTAATTACAACTTAAGAAAATAACCAAACTATATGAATGATTTAAATTTACTTATACCTATATTTCAGGCATTATAGTAGCCACCAGTATAGACACTTTTATCACATTTGTTTTACATTAATATATAAAGATTCATGACACTTAACTTTCATTTTAAAAAATCCTTTATCTTTCGTTTTGTACATATTAAAATCGAACATTATAATTTTCATTTCTTTACTTTTCTTAAAAAAAAAAAAAAAAAAACCACATTTTTTTACTTAAAAAGGACATAAATTCCGGTATATCGTTAAAACTATGCTATTTATAAATATATATTGCATTGTCCATACTCTTTGGCACTTCTCTGAAAAAACGTTTTCGTCCATTTCTTGGACTTCTTCAGTTTCATTTGGCGGCTCGCAGTTTCATTTTCGACCTTTTATCATTTCTCTTTTTCCATTTTTTCCCCTTCTCCCTTTTCACTTTCCCCCTCTTTCCAGCATTTTTAGCCAACGGGAGTCAACATTTGCATGCGCCATATCGTTGCATACATTTTTTCTTTCGAGGTTAATCTCGATAGCCTCTCTCATTAGGGTGTTGTGGGGATTATCATATGCAGCTATTTTTTCTATTTTTATTGATTGAGGTATTACGGGGTTTTTTAAATTTGTTCGTGAGAAGGCTGTTGTTTGATTATTATATTTAATGTCGCGGATATGCTCCTTATACCTTTCGCTTTGTCATCCCGATGTATGTAATTTCCTTATTGACTGTATTTGAGGCTTAAATTAAAGCCTCAAATACAGTCAATAAGGAAATTACATACATCGGGATGACAAAGCGAAAAATAAGCGAAAGGTATAAGGAGCATATCCGCGACATTAAATATAATAATCAAACAACAGCCTTCTCACGAACAAATTTAAAAAACCCCGTAATACCTCAATCAATAAAAATAGAAAAAATAGCTGCATATGATAATCCCCACAACACCCTAATGAGAGAGGCTATCGAGATTAACCTCGAAAGAAAAAATGTATGCAACGATATGGCGCATGCAAATGTTGACTCCCGTTGGCTAAAAATGCTGGAAAGAGGGGGAAAGTGAAAAGGGAGAAGGGGAAAAAATGGAAAAAGAGAAATGATAAAAGGTCGAAAATGAAACTGAAGAAGTCCAAGAAATGGACGAAAACGTTTTTTCAGAGAAGTGCCAAAGAGTATGGACAATGCAATATATATTTATAAATAGCATAGTTTTAACGATATACCGGAATTTATGTCCTTTTTAAGTAAAAAAATGTGGTTTTTTTTTTTTTAAGAAAAGTAAAGAAATGAAAATTATAATGTTCGATTTTAATATGTACAAAACGAAAGATAAAGGATTTTTTAAAATGAAAGTTAAGTGTCATGAATCTTTATATATTAATGTAAAACAAATGTGATAAAAGTGTCTATACTGGTGGCTACTATAATGCCTAAAATATAGGTATAAGTAAATTTAAGTGTAATATGGGCATTAAATGAGACAGAAATTACTGTCGAAAAACACTGGCTAAATATATGAATGATATCTGTGGCAACTATGGTGACTTAAATTTTTCCACACACTTTTGAACTAAATTCTGATTCAATAGCTATTAGCATTAACATCTCAAAATTAATCTTCTGAGCTAAAAAAAAAAGTCATGTGATATACTTAAAACTTCTTAGTTAATTCATATATTTAAAATAAAGTATGAAGTTACCCTTTACTTGCAAAATATATTATAGGGGAAATATAAATTAAGTAAGCTAAATCTAAAAGCATGGCTTCCAATTTCATTGAATTTTTTTGTAACGAATTTTAAAGAATTCAGTAATGCAAAAATTTAGAAGACTCTTTTCAAACTATAGCCTTTTATGGCACTGGATATCATTGGTGCACCCACGAAAGAGCTGAAACCCCTCCCAGGCTAGACATTTAATTTTTTTTTAATTATGAGAGAGTTACTATTATTTTTTAATAGGTCCTTAAAAAACTAGAATTTTTGAAAAGATATTCATTTTGTCACAATTTTTTTCTCTTTTATTTATTATGAAATTCAAAATATTAGCATGTTTAAAATTTACGGTACTTCTTAACTATCCTGTCGACCAAATTCGCCAAATTATACAAATCGCCAAACCACTCGCCAAAATTATACACATTGACATAAATTTTATTTTAAATAACGAAAGAACAAATAAATTAGTAAAACATTAATAAAAATACAAATAAAACATCGAATTAATGGTTTTAATGGCCATTATTGGCATTTAATCTTACAATTTGGCGACAGTAATTTGGTCGACGGGATAACTAAGAAGTATCAAATTTAATACCCCATGCAACTTATTGCTATCTTTAACCTTCATAATATTTTGATAATTAATAATAAAACTTTAAATTGTTTGATTGCAAACACAATGTAAAACTATTCAGATGCAGAAACACAGCAAAAAATCACAAAAACTAAGATATATTTTAGTACAGTTATTTTATTACGTAATATGTTAAAAAGCATTCAGAATTAGCCCCACCAAAACTTTCCAGAGCTTTATCTGACTCTGCTCAAGTCAGCAGAAAAAATTTAAGTCAGGACCTCATCCGGCACGGCTCATCAAATCAAATGAAAGGAAGAGCTCAGCAGCAGGCCAGGCCAAATCTGGGCACATATAGGCCTCTTAAATATTTGTAGCCCCCTCCAAAGCATAATCCTGGATGCGCCACTGCTGGATATGTATATTAATTCTAATTTGGGGAGACATTGAAAAGTAAATTACAAACATTGACTGAGCAAAACAAACAATGTCACTAAATTTTATTTTCGAGCTCAGAGATCTTTAAAAATTAGGCTTAGATGTGTTATTAATCCCGGGGTGCGCCATCTTGGATTTTTTCTTGCATGAAAACTCCTTTTTCGCCAAGTAGTAATGTCGCCAAGGGTTAAATATTGTTGATAGGTTAATATAATATTGAAAAAAAAAAAAAGGAATATAATGATTATAACTATATAATAAAAAAATAATTTTTAATTCAAGCCAAGAAAAAAATCCAAGATGGCAGACCCCAGGATAATAACACATCTGTTCCAAAAATTACTATATTGATATTGATGCATTTTAACAGAATTCCAAAATACACATATGCTTCTGATAATTTCAATAATTTATGCTAATTAAATAAATAATTCATCTCACTTTAAAAAATTGTAAATAAACAACCTAAATTATAACCTTGATAATAATGGCAATACATTTTAGATTATTTCAGCATTAGTAAATATTAAATCGAATACATTATTAGGTACATATGCAGCTTAATAATTATTAAGCAAATGAAGTTATAATGTTAATAATATAGATAATACATTTTAGATTATTTCATATTAAATAGACTAATATATGCAGCTTAGTAATTATTAAGCAAATGAAATTATAACCTTGATATAATCATAATAAATTTCAATATTAGTAATATTAAATGATTATATATATGCAGTCTGATAATTACTAAGCTGATATCAAATTATAATTTATAATTATCCAGGGACACCATTTTAAAAGTTTCATTGAAATGGGGAGAGTTATAATTTAATGTCATAGTATACAACTAAGAAGAAATCTACATAATTATATTCAAATATATTTTTTTAACTAGCCAAAGCAGTCATTAGATGATAAAAGTACCTGATTTTCAGAATATTGTTATATCAAGGGTTTATCAAATAATTTTATGAACCTTAAACTTCTTTAAACAGTTCTTAAACATTTTTTGAAACATCAAATTCCTTGAAAAGTGTGTGTGTGCACGGGGAGGGAGGGGGGGAGAGCAGAGATTAACTGCTCCTCTCTAATATGATACTCATACACTTAAAGGTCAAAACTGGGAAATTTCATTACTGGCCAGTGGTACCAGTTTTTCTTTAAACTAGTGGCCACTGTTTTATTTAAAAACACTAAACAGTAAACTTTTGTTAAAATTTTTATTAGTATTAGGGGAGAAGGGGGCTAGTGTGGACAATTTTTATAAATTTTGCAAAAAAGTGTACTAAATATCATTTTTCACACTTCAAGTTTTTTTTTTTACAAGAATTTACTATTTTATCTTTGATTTGGTTGATATATTAAATTATTTGGCAATACAGTTATTTATTAATATTTAGGCGAAAAAAATTTTTTTTTGTCCACACTAGCCCCATGTGGTGGGGCTAGTGTGGACAAGCTAGAATACTGATTTAGACAATGTAATACAACTCTTATAAGTGTTTTCAAAACCATTATAAAATAAATTTGAACCTAAACAACATAGTAAATATATTAATCATAATAAAATATAACTTAATTAATGTTATACCTAATATTTTTTTGTTATTACTGAGGACTGCAGTTGGGTATGTTATAAATCTATTTCAAAGACAAAATTAAATACATTAGTACAAAACACTTGTCAAAATAAAAAGGTATGGAAGTATTTACCTATCTTAAAATCTTAAGTTTGTTTACAAGGTTAAAGTATTTGTCAAAGCAACTAAATGTTTTTCATTAGTGTTTACACAGCCAGGAAATTGCATAATAAGCATGATGGCTTCTTGAATAATGTCTGGCTGTGAGAGTTTTCCAATAATGTTTATTTGTGAAACATCATTTTCAATATAAATAAAGTGGTTTTTCTTAGAGCTAATACTCTTGAGGCACTGTTTCATACTCAACAACAGAAACAGACTTTGAATAACTGCTACATATTTATAAAATCTCATCTGTTGTGGATGGACTTTTTGCAAATTAAAGAAACTTGAGTCAATGCAAAATCTGGCTTGGTTGTTTTTTTCAATCATTTCTATTTCTTCAATTTCTAATTCATCAACTTCCATGTCAAAAGGCTGTTTCCACAGTCTTCTCGTGTGCTTACCTACCTAATCTTTTGTAGTATTTGGGCACTCACGGTCAATAACATAGCTTCAAAAAAAAATAATAATAATAATAATCATTTCAAAAGGCTAATCAATTTAATGGGATAATTCCAGGTTTTTTCAAATCTTGATATAATATTACTTAGTGTAAATAATTTAGATATATGCTTTTGCTGCTAAGGAACGAATATCAGACTGATACTGTTTTGCCAGGATAATTTAACATCCAGTCATTAAATGTAACTTTACACATTCCTTTGAATACACCATAAATTGCAACATCTAGGGGTTGAAGTTTATGGGAAGAATATGATGGGAAAGACAATAACACAATGTAATTTTCCTTCACATATGTGTAATTGCTACAAGAGTAATGCGTGAATTATGATTATCCAGAAGCAAAAAAACATGGTGTTCAATATCAGATTTTGTGTGTTCTTGTATGTGGTGTAAAACAGCTGGAAATAGTTCTTTCACCATCCACCTGCTTTTTGAAGGCAAATCTAGACTTTCAGTTGGCTTTCAGCACCAACAAGAAAATAATCCTTATAATTTACTCTAGGATACATCCTACCTATGCTATTATAATGAATCCCGGAAAAAATCACCATCGGAAAAAATCGCCACGGAAAAAATCACCACTGGAAAAAAAGCTCCACAGGAAAAAATCGGCAAGAAAAAGGGCTTGCATTCACTAAAGTGGAAAAGGCCCAGTTTTTTACCGAGTAGGGGACGGGCGGGAGGGAGGGGGTGCAGAGTTAATAGGTTAGACATTTGCACACGAATATACTTTACATACAAAGATGTAATGAAATATAGATAAATAAGAGGGAAGATTTTTCATTACCTATTTTTTGAGGCGAGGTAGGGGTAGATTTATGGGGACATAAGAGAAAAATGAGACATAAAATCTTGAGATTTGGTCAGGAGGGAGGGATTTTCTGTAGGGGGGGGGGAATTATTTCCATATCATCAAGGTTAATGCAAAAATCCAATAGCTAAAACTATTTCTTAAAAATCAATTCAATTAAGCAATTTTACAGAAACTACTATTTTTGAAAAAAAAAGAATATTCCGAAGACTATAAGCGAAGGACTGGAACTAGAAAATCACTCGTTAAAAAGCTCTTTGAAAAATACAAAAGAAAAACGTTTAGCTGAACACTTTGTGACAAATAAGGAGGTTTTCATGGTATTTCAACATTTATTGCATTCCTAGGTGCAATAAGTTTCGAACTGAAACCTATTCAAGGAATAAATTACTGGATTTTGATCCTTTCTTTAAATACAAAGAGATAGGGATGAAGTTCATATTTTTTTATTCCAACGGTCTTTAGAATGTGGTATAGCTTGTCAAAATTACAATACACGTTTACATTCTTGCTACTCAAGCCTAAACCCTTTTGTTATCAAAACTTAAACTTGTGTAGTTTGCCCCTGTTATCCATATTCGCCCACAAACAGTGACAATAGATAAGTGAATGATAAAACTCTGAGGAAATCCCTGAGTAAAATGTCATACTTTGATGTCAGTAGACTTGTCTCAGAATTTTATATCACATTTATCTGTTCTATTACACCCACAAATTTGACCCTTATCTAAAAAATCAGAATAATGAAAAAAATTCCCCTAAAGAAAATAAGAAAATTCCCCTTCTCTTCGTCTTTCTTTTATTCTCCTTACAAGATATGTTTTTAATTCTTCCCCTTCCCCATGTTCAAAAGCCATTCTTAATTAAAGTTTAATATATATACATAATATATATCTAAAAATATATACCCCTCCCCATAGAAAACCCCAGCTTAAAATTGTGTTTTATTGGACCAAATCTTAGATTTGTCTCTGAATTGTCTCTCTTAGACTATTTTTATAATGAGACGAGATTTAAAGAGCTAACGAGAAAATAATAGGTAAAATATTCAGATATGTAGATGCATATTTTGATACATATGTATTTCTTTGAACTTTCAGCAATGATCATTGCAGGGATAGAAGGAGACAAAATAAGATTAAATCAAACATTATTTATAGATTCTGTAAACTCACTACATCAGTAGCTTATATTCTAACATTCAAAATATATGTATGAGCAACTTTACTTATATAAGTATGCTATAGATGTAGAGAAGTGAAAGAATCCATAAACTGCATTTTCTTATAAATTAGCTCTTGTCCCTCCCCCCCCCCCAACAGAAAATCCCACCCTCCTGACCAAATCTCAAGATTTTATGTCATTTTATTCTTGCGCCCCCCCCCCCCTCCTAAATCTACCCCTCCCTCGTCTCAAAAAATAGGTAATGAAAAATCTTCCCTTTTATTTATCTATATTTCATTACATCTTTGTATGTAAAGTTTACTCGTGCGCAAATGTCTAACCTATTAACTCTGCACCCTCCTCCTGCCCGTCCCCTACGCTGTAAAAAACTGGGCTAAATTTTTTATGGGGATTTTTTCCGGTGGTGATTTTTTCCGCCTACCTATTAGAATGGACTAGCATTAGTGATTTAAATAAAAGATGTTTATCAAACTAAATTCTACTATGTGTGTATTCTACACTTAAATTCAGTTATTACTTCACAAATGAATCTAATTTAGTATACAAATAGCATAAAATATAATATATTTATATACCTGTCCACACTAGCCCCATGGTGCCATTTATTTTTTTAGGACTAACACTGGTAAATGAAAACCATGAAGAGCAAAAGTGAATATAAAAAAATATACTGATTAAATTCATTTATAATATAATATCCCCTTTCATTTGAAATAATGAATATAAATAGTCTAATTAGTAATTAAAAAACAAACCACGAATTTACTTTTTCACCATAAAAACCTTTTTTTATAAATTGCAAATGAACTATGAAATTTATTCTCATGTAATTACACATGGAAGTGTATATCAGTGTTGTCAATCTACAAAAATTTACAGAGCAACTTTTAACTAAAAAATAACAGAATTATTCAAGTTGTCCACACTAGCCCCCTTCTCCCCTAATCTAAAATTGAATAGCACAAATAAATATACAAATATAAACATACTGCAACCAGAAAAAATAGAATAACATGATGAAATGCAAAAAAAAAATTACCCTCTCCTTGTAGGAAAGTGGCCATAAGGTGGCCGATGACAGCCGATTTTTTAATAGCCACTTTTTCTCATTCACTGGCCCTGTGGCCAGTAGCTAGTGCTAATTTTGACCTTGACACTTAATGTTTTTATAAAATATAGCTTGCTTATACATAACTACATGCTTAAAAAAAAAAAAAAAGATCATTTAACACAATTTTATAAATCTGAAAGCTAATGCGAAAGAAACCTTGGTTAAAAATTAATTATAATTATTGTGTTACAAATTGACATAGCTTTAAGTGATTCTTTAAGATGCAGATCCGCAGATCCATTTTATGGGAAAAATGACTTTATATAAAACAACATGACTTTATGTAAAACATCATTTATAAATATACAATGTAGTGTTTAGAAAAGTAACTTACTTACAAGTACCTATTACTGAAAACTCATATCATCAAAAACAAGCATGAAAAAGTCCTTTAATAGGATATTTACAAAAGTGAAAGCGGGGTCAACAGGTAGTAATCAACAAGCATACGCATAATTCTTGAAAAAGTCCCATTGAAAACATTCTATAATTTAAATAAATAAATAAATTATAAGAATCATAATAAACTGATT
Organism: Maratus speciosus; assembly: GCA_963932465.1. Taxonomy (NCBI): domain Eukaryota; kingdom Metazoa; phylum Arthropoda; class Arachnida; order Araneae; family Salticidae; genus Maratus; species Maratus speciosus. The sequence goes on along the minus strand of CAWVRF010000225.1, from coordinate 122,371 downwards.
AAAACAACATAAATAATGTAGAATGCATTTTAAAATTCCCTTTTTTTAGGGAACAGAAAATGTATTAAAAAATTACATACTTACAGTCAGTCATAATAAGTTAATACTTACTGGTCGAGTAAACATTTACGACTGTTCCTGATTGACGAGTTTAAAAAATAGCACATAGTTGAAGGCCATTAGAAGAAATTCCACTTTCTTGCAGAAGACCACAAATGGTAGTCGCTTATAGAACTACACACCTGTGTTCCCCTGAGAGCAAAAAACATCGTAAAATGTGCATCTATCCTGACACCAGCAGATTCTCCAGACACTCTGTATTAAAACTTTTATGGATTTTGAAAATTTTTCAAAGTCATTCTGAAAAAAAAAAAAAAAATATGAATTTTTCCAATTTAAGCCACCCTTGGTCTGGAAAAAGGTGGGGAGGGGTGAAAAAAATTCATATTCTGGATTTTACAGTTTTAATTATACTACTACTGAACAATTACTAAAGAAAATTTCAGAAAAATAGCATCTCAAATTTTCAAAAAGAATAAGGGGTTACCTAATAATAACTAATAGTAAAAACTATTTATTTAAAAAACAGGTTTGTTCATTTTAACAGAAGTTAAATTTTACATCTCAATTTATTTATTTTTTTTGGGGGGGGGGGGGGATTACACATTTATTTATTTAATGCATCATTATTTAATAACATCTGCATTTCTAATTAAAAAACTCACGGTTAATTTTAGAATCATCAAATTGATACATTTCCCGTCAATAAAATAAACTTTGACTGTAAGAAATAAAAGTTAATACTCACTTTTTTCCGATGAAGAAAGATTTAAAAGCAAATTTGGAGCAAAACTATTATTTTATACAGATGAAACATTATTTGAGGCCCCTAACAAGACTCCAATAGGCACAGGGCCCTGGGCAACCACCCTTTTTGCCTGATGAATGTGCCAACCCTAACAGTAAATATAATTCATTTACTACAATGCATTTTCAGGGAAACATTTTAATAAAAAATTAAGATTGATAGCTATACATTATACAGCAAAGGAAAGTTTAATATAGAACTTAAAGCCATGGTAACATTTTTAAAATGGAAAACATGGAAATGAACAATTTTCTTCTATTTACTGCTATACCCTGCAGTTTTATAAAGGCTATGTAAAATTCCACCAGCCTTTTTAGAAAAACTACTCACTGCTGTTAAGCGCACTAAAGAAGTTCCTAAATCTGATCAAAGTGAGAGTTTTTCCATCAATTTTACATTGCAATAAAAATTATAAAATCAAACACATTAAAAAATTGTTTTATTTATTTTTTGGCCTTAATATTTTATTTAAGTTAGCATAACACGAAAGCTAAATAATAGTGCAGTGTACAGAGAAGGATTGAACACATTAAATTTTTTCAAGAATAAAAAACTGGTCAAACTATTAAGAGTTGTTGTTTCTTTCACACCATTTTACTGGCGAGAAATCATAAAAAAAATTTAAGAGGGAAAAAACTCAAACAATTATTCAAAAAAGCACAAGGAATATTTATAAAACTAAAAACAATGCGGGAATTTGAAGATACGGAGAAAATTTATCAATGATCAATTTTACATAATACAAAACGGTCCATAGTGTTCTAATTTTTTTTTATGGTGATCTTCAAAAAAGTGTTCCACTTTAATGTGTAACACATGATAATTAATGACAATTGTCGTCATTTAAGCACAACAGCAATTTAGTATCTTCATAACACATTAAATACTAACAAAAAGATTAAAACAGACCAGAAATAAAATGATCTTTGAATATCCAGAAATTTTTTCTTTTTGATTCTGTTAAAGCATCTATTTTCAAGGCAGTCAACCACTTTGAATGTCTGCTGTACGTTATTTCATAGTGACTTTTTCTAATCCCAGGAAAAAGCAAAAAAAAAAAACATTTTCAGTATTATCATTATCATTACACCCAACAACTTTACAATATCTTACCATTGTTTAACCGAATACTTATCCGAATTTGATAACTCTTGAATAGTCTTCCACATCTGCCTTGAAAGGAGTCGAGAAACGCGATATTTACTAAAAATGCTGACAATATAAAAATGAAAAGACAATTTTAAGCCTGCGTAAAATGTGGATAAATTATAGCACACTTGGCAATGATATCAAGTGAGATAAAGAAGCCAAGATGGTAAACAGAAATACACTAAAAAAGATGCTCAAAAGACGTCACAAGATGGGCAGTAGATTGCGCAGTTAGGAGATTTTGGTGTCCATGTTTTTGACGTCATACCAAAATGCCCTATTACTGAAATTGCATTTTTAGCAATGTTTACATGGGGTGTTCATTACTGGAAAATGACTAATTAACCATCCAGTAATGGACACCCCCTCTTAAACCTTAAAAATAAATGAAATTTTGTAAATGGCCGTTAGCATATAATATTCTAAGTTTTCTATTGCTACTCAAACAAAAACACTCAAATTTTGGAAGAAAATAAATAACATATAAATTAATTAAGCGAAGCCAACTCTTAGCCTCTTCATTGAGATTTTTACAGAAAAACAGCGAAACTTTGAAACATTATTTTCTGCTTCCTGATTGGTTTGATTAAAAGTGTTAAGAATAACCCAGTTTTATAAAACATGCAAGGGTGTATTATAAAAAAAATAATTAAAGCTAAATATTTATTAGTTATTTTTTTATGAACCAAAAACATCAAGGGGTGTCCATTACTGGAAGGGTGTCCATTACTGGCACATCTACCCTACCTTATTTATCTGCAGTGAATATAAAGTTTAAAATTGACAAATCTTGGTTCGAAAATCAATTTTTTGTTACTCCAAATGATTGGCGGTGCAAGTATAAGATCATCCTTGGGTATGATTTCTTGCAAAGAAATAAAATTCTCATGGATGTCGTAAACAAACAGCTAATCATGAATAACAAAAAATTCAAATTTTATTAATCTTCTCCCAAGTTAATTTCTAATAATATGATAAAGTCAGAAAACAAACTTAATTATGCTAAATCCGTAAATAATGTGAAAATTCTTCCTAATTCTTTTTCAATTGTTAAACTTTACATTCCAAAATCTTTTGCTGATAGTAAACAAGTTAATCTCATACCTGTTAAAACAAAATTAAATTACTCAATATCTGAATCTGTAAACAATGTGATAGACAAGAAATTTATATTCACTATAGTAGAAAATAATTCTGATAAGGCAATTACACTTAGAAAACAGCTGAAAATTGGCACGTTACAAACTTTCGACAATTCTGATATTATGGAGCCAAACAATTCTGAAATTTTGCAAGTAAATACTTTAAATGTGTCAGAAATTCAAAAACTCAGAAAAGATGATCTTAATGCTGATGACTTTGATTTGAAGCATTTAAATGATAGTGATAAAAGCAAAGTGACTTCCATGCTTATGAACAACTCTCAAGTTTTTTCAAAAAGATATAAAACTTTGGGTTCAACAGATGCTGTTGTTCCTGAATTCAAACTGCTTCATAATTTCCCCATTCAGACACGTCCATATCCCATTCCCAAAATTGCAAGAAAATTTTCAAAAAAAGAAATAAATGAACTTTTAGAGGCAGGAATAATTGAACCGTCAGTTTCCAAGTACAATTTTCCTGTAATATTCGTAAAAAAGAAAACTACAGATAACTCTAAAGAACAAAAATTCCGCATGTGTGTAGATTATCGTTTATTAAATTTGATAACGGAATCATTTCAAATTTGTTTACCAAAGATATCTGAGATTCTACATCAGATTGCTGGAAAAAAATATTACTGTGTTCTTGACCTAAAATCAGCTTTTTTCCAAATTAAACTTCAGGATTGTGACAAACCTAAACTTGCATTTTGTTGTGAACTAGGAAATTTTATGCCAACCAGATTATTTTTTGGAAGTAGAAATTCAACTTCATATTTCCATACACTTTTAACAAAATGTTTAAGTGACCTTGTGGGTAGTAACATACAGTTTTATTTGGATGACATCATTGTGGCTGAATATGATATTGATAAACTGTTAAATCTGCTTCAAACTGTATTTGATAGATTATCAAAATTTAACTTAACTCTTGATCCGCAAAAAGTTCAAATTTGTAAATCAGAAATTGTTTACTTGGGCTTCAACATTAATCAACAAGGTTTTTCACCTTCTGATAGCAACATAAATAAAGTTACAAAATTTCCAGTCCCAAAAAATTTAAAACAAGTTCAAGCATTTTTGGGTATGAACAATTTTTTCAGGCATATGATTTACAACTATGCAGAGATAGTACAACCAATTGTGGCCTTAACACGTAAAAATACACCTTTTGTTTGGACAGAGGCCTGTCAAAATTCCTTTAATAAAATTCAAGATGAAATACTTAATAAACCTACTCTTAAACAATTAGATGAGAATAAACAACTGTATTTGGTCACTGATGCATCAAAAATTTCTATCTGTGGCATTCTAATGCAAAAATATGACAACAAATTTTTTCCTGTTGAATTTTTCTCGAGACAACTCTCACATGCTGAGTCGAGATATCCATCTATTCGTAGAGAACTTTTGGCCATTTTTGCAGCTTGCAGGCATTTCTATGAATACTTATATGGTAAAAGATTCATGATTCTTACAGATGCTAAACCACTAACATATCATGCTCAGCTGGATAAGCAACCTGATATTGTGGCTAGGTGGTTACTATATCTTGGCCAATTTCAGTATGATTTAAGTCACATACCTGGAAAACAGAATCCTGCGGATTTCCTTTCTAGGATGGAGGTTGAAAATCATTCGGTAAACAACATTAACATATTTGCCATAGATAATTCTCTCACTCAAAGTAACATTCAAGTTTCACAGACTCAAGATAATGAGGTCAAAAATATAATCGACAAGATTAACAATAATGACAGTAAAACAAAAGCAAAATTCTTTGTTGACTCTCACACTCAATTGCTTATGTACAAACACAAAAATAAAAATAAATCAATTGTGAATAAAATAGTTATTCCAAAAACTTTAATCAAAAGTTGCTTAGAAATGGCACATGCACCACATTTTGGTACTAAGAAAACTTATGATATTATCAATAGAAAATTTTACTGGAAAGGAATGTTTTCTGATACAAAAAGTTTTTGTGAAAATTGTGCTCGCTGTTTGTCAAATAAATCGAAACCAAAACATACAACTTCCAGGCATATTGAAAAAAGACTTAGCACCAGGTGAGAAACTAGCAATTGATATTGTGGGCAAGTTGCCAAGATCTATTGATGGGAAGTTTTTTATATTAACAATCATAGATCATTATTCAAGGTTCTTAGAGGCTATTCCTCTAGCCAATGTAAAATCTACAACAATCATAAGATGCCTCAATGAATACTTTGCCAAATATGGCATTGCAAAAATCGTGCAATCAAACAATGGTCCAAATCTAGTCTCAGATGAACTTAACAATTTCTTAGATAATTTAGGCATAGGTCATAGAAAGTCCTCAATTTACTTTCCGGCATCAAATGGCTTAGTCGAAAGAGTTCATAAAACAATGAAGGAAAGCCTGGCTGCTATGTCTAATAATGTTCTAGACTGGTCTTAACAATTTGCTAAAATTTAAACTTCATTATAATAACTCAGTACATACAGCTACTCAATTTACACCAGCTGAAATCTTTTTTGGCAGATCTCTGAACACTCCACTTGACTCCATAAATGAACCAAAGTTTGTTGAGAGTTTTCAGGCTTATCAGGAAAACATTAAAAATTGTTAGAAGAGATGAGGCAACAGATTTCAAAAAATGAGGAACAATATTTTGCTGTATACAATAAAAATACAAAGGGGAGAGCAAAACCAAAATTAAATGTTGGTGGTAAGGTTTTTACTGAAAATTTTAGGCGTACCGGCTCATTTACAGAAAAATACATTGGTCCTTGGGAAATAATTAAAATCGTTCGTAATGATAATTATATTGTAACTAGAATTGTTAATAACCAAAATGTGGAAAAGAAATTTCATGTTAGTAAACTTTTTTTGCAAAAACCTCTCAGACCTAATATTCAAAATTGTATATAAACCTTATTTTTGTAACTTATTTCAAGATTCATTCTTGTCAACTTGGTAATTTTTTGTTCATTTCTCAATTTTTCTACCATCTTTATTATCAAAATTTTTGTATCTATGCTTCCTGGTAAACTGTACTTCTGTAGATATTAAGATAATGAGACGTCATTATTTTTTTCTTCTTTTTCTGACTTAAGCTGGCTGGTCCGTTAGGTTAGGACAGTGGTGTTAATCTCTAGGTTGTTATGATGATACATTTTCAAAGATGTGTAACTTCTAAAAGGATAAAGATTACTATTTGGCAATTCTGTTACAATCTTGAGTTAAAAGGTATATGTAAAAAAAAAAAAAAAGTAGCTAGCTATAAATATATGACCATCACTATAAAGTTTAAGAGAATTTTTTTTTTTTTTGACAAACAAAATTCTTTTCATATAACTTTAACTCATGATTTCTTAAATGTTTTATTAAGTATTATTTAATTTTCTTCTTAAAATTTAAATTAGAAAAATATATAAAGATAATTATTTCAGCTCTTTTTACAAATTCAAATTTAGTCTTTGGCCAGTATGTTTCTGTAAATTTCATTTTTCAAATATCAAAAAATTTCTTCAGTCTCAATTTTAGAGACAATTTTAGTAATTTCATTTTAATCTTCAATACTTAAAATTTTTCTCTTCATGTGCATCTTGCTAGTTGATGTTTACTGTTTGTGTATATATATGTCTGGTTTGTCATTATGAATGTCACATATAAATTTTGTGCATGTGGCAATGGATGGTATAAATGCTTAATTCACAAGTGTTGAAACTTTTCTCAACAAAATTAACTTTTGACAATGTATTTTGTATGTCTGCTTTTCTGAGAAACTTTTTCATCCCATGAGCTACTACTCCTCTGTTGGGGGGGGGGGGGGGGGAGGAGATGTAGAGAAAAGATTCTCTACATAATACACTCTTAAGTACTGTGAATAAAGTGTGACAAGCATTATATAATAGTGAATTGCGGTGTGCTTGAGATGTCTCTGGGTGAGGTGTTCATCCAGAATAAGTTCGGTGTGGATAAGCCTAACCGATCCATGCTTCATCGTGAGCCAAATGTAGAGGTGTGATAAAAATTAACATCCATTTGTGCAATATCGAAGAATTGTTTTTTGAGAAGTGAGCCTGCACTTATATCTACGTTTTTAAAATCCCATTTGTCTTTTTTTTCCATCGTGCCTATGTGCTTCTTTTATGTGAAAATGTGTTTACGTTCAAAAAGAAATATCATCTATAATTAAAAATGTGATGATCTCACGTCATGATGATAATAAGGAAATGTTGATAATAAAATGTGACGACTTGATGAAAGAAGATTAAAATAGATCTTAGTAAGCGCTAAAAAGAAATTAGCACTTGTGATTTATGCCTCTCTTTTTCTATACTTCACAATGAAAAATGACAAATCAGTCAGATATATAATTCTTGATTTAATCACGGTTTTTTTTTTTTTTTTGTTTCATGTGTTTGCTCATTTTGATATAAATATAATTGAATTTATGTGTTTGCTCATTTTGATATAAATATAATTGAATTTATCCATAATAAATAATCTAGAATTCTTGCAATCAATTAAGACTTTTCTTAATCCAGTGTTTTAAATGTATTTTTCTTATTATATTTATAATATTTTAAAATTTATTCAAAACACAACGCATACCTAATTATTTCTCTCTGATTAATTAATTAATTGATTCATAACTCTTACCCCTACACCAACTGATATCGTCAACCTTAAACCTTAGTTAAAAAATTACGTAAAGATTATAATACTTTTTTCAATATTCCGAAGGTTTTAAAATTTTATGAATTTAACTTAAGATGCTCATATACTAGTCGAAAATAATTGTTAAAACCATCTTAGTCCTTTTCGTAAAATATCGAAGTTTAAAATCGTGTTATTGGTTGACCTATAATTCCTCTAGCGAAAAGAATCCTGCACATTTATTTGTTCCCTTGCTCCTCCCCATTATTTTCGACCTCCTTAAATATGATGCGTACGCACTGTTGTTCACTATATAGGTCAAATTAAATACGGCGCATAATTCAAATACAATATCAGGGATCATAAGCAATATTTCCCATCATTTACAAATCACTTTTGAAATATGTTAAAAATCATGAAATATGCACTTTTTAAGTTATCTATTTGTTCGTAGCGGCAAAACCGCACCTAGTAGGACGGGGAAACTTAGTACGTTTATTTCTGACCTATGTCGAAGGGATTAAAACAATTTTCAGTTTTCCTGTATTTAATTCCGAATTTGGCCTTTTTTTTCATTTCATGCTACTGTGCTATAATCCGTAATCAAGAGGTTAAGGGGGTTTGTCACTCAGCTTCCGATTTCCCCTCACTAATGTAAAGTTTGTGGGAATTGGATGCATTCGTGTATTTAAAATCTACTAAAAAACAACTTTTCAAAAGTAAAAAAAAAAGTCAAGCAAAAAAGAAAAGAAAAGAAAAAGGGGGAAAGTTGTGGCTAAAAAATAGTGTGATATCAAATTCCAAGCTTATATTATGGTACTTATTTAACATTTTTTATTAAAAATTTACCATACGTAAGTCGAGTACCTAAGTATGCGTTGATAGAAAGCCTTTTCTCCTTTACTAAATACATCAGAACGTGTTTCTGAAAATTAATTTTTTTTAAATTATGCATGATGGGCTTGGCGGCCATCTTTCCATATTTTACACAAATTTCTAAGCACACAAGTAAATTGTTAAGATCGGAAATTCAAAATTGTTGCTAAAGCAAACATTTTATGCTTTTAATTTATGGAAATGAGTGCCTAGAAATTTGTGTCTTAAAATAAAGTTGAAGTGACTTCAGGTTTCATCTTATGATTCTTTTTTTTCGGAGGGGGTTAATTAATTAGTTAAAGCAGTAAAAATCAATTTTTTTTTTTTTTTTTTTTAAATAAAAGACAATCTTAATTTATCTGTCTGTAGCCAAAACTAGAAGTTCAAAATTCTTAATAATGCAAACATATTAGGAGCTTGTCTGCTTAGAAATTTGTGTAAAATATGGAAAGATGGCCGCCAAGCCCATCATGCATAATTTAAAAAAAATTAATTTTCAGAAACATATTATGATGTATTTAGTAAAGGAGAAAAGGCTTTCTATCAACGCATACTTAGGTACTCGACTTACGTATGGTAAATTTTTAATAAAAAATGTTAAATAAGTACCATAATATAAGCTTGGCAAATTGATATCACACTATTTTTTAGCCACAACTTTCCCCCTTTTTCTTTTCCTTTTTTTTTTTTTTTTTTTTTTTTTTTTTTTTGCTTGGCTTTTTTTTTTACTTTTGAAAAGTTGTTTTTTAGTAGATATCAGTCCTTTTTTTTAAACAGATTATATATAATTGAAATAATTCTACTCGCTAAAATTAGTCCTTGTATAGCCTTTATCAGCAGGGAACAAACACAATAGTATACATTTTGTTTACCTATCATTCATTTTTTAGAGTAATTAATAATTTAAAAGTAAGGAAAGTCAATTTCTTCTTTCAAAGTATCAGTTTTTCTCAATTTATATCTCCTTAAAATTTTCTATGAAGGATGAAAATTTAGTAAAAATCAAATAGATTCAAAATAAAATATATATTTACAGTTAGTCTGTCAGTTAATTGTTTGTTCTAACTTTTTTTTGCTGACGGTTTTGCAAAATAAATTTACCTTTACAAATACCTAGGGATAATCCGAGAATGAAGCCCCGCAGGCATTCAAAGAATCGAAGATCTGTCTAAAGAAGCAAATCTAGCAATTCTAGACATGATGAGGAAACATTTTTGATTAAAAAAAAATTTAAAGATATAAACTGTACATCTTCATTTAGATCGTGTTATAGAGAAAAAAGAATAAATATGTAATTTTATTCAAGTCTGTTTATCCTTACCTATTTGCATAAATGTGAGAATATAATTTCGTATAAAAATTCCCGTAAATTGATTATCTTTAATAGTCTATTATTAAAGCCGCATAAACATTAGAATTAAATTTTTTCCAGTTAAAAATTGCCTGAAATCTATAGTCTTATCGTTCGTCAAATTTGTTTTATGTTTTTTTTTAATACCCAGACACCTTTTCTAAACTCTGACAAAAAGATCACAGAAATACTGAAGTTATCCAAATACTTATATCTTTCTATCGTATTTCTTTTTTGAGGGGGGGAGGAAGAGCGCTTAAGAACTTCGTTTTGTTCTTAGAATTCTGAATTAATCATTGAAAAGATCTACCTACATAAGTCTTGTTGCAGAATTTTCATTAGCTAAGAGTTGCATCAACTTATACATCATGTGAATATATTAAATTACTTTTGTAAAATACTAGATGGGAGCCATTGATATTTTCAGAGCATTTGCCTACATTTTAAATTTAAGTCATTTACAACTATTCATTCATTTTCTATACGAATTAAAGAAGTCGTTGTTTCCATGGCAACTGTACCTTTCACTATTGCTTGTTTGTTTATTTGTTTGTTTTATTGAACACATATATATCAGATCACGAGGGGATCACGGCGGGATTTGAACCCGCCCCCACCTACGCTCTCAAGCGATTAGCGGCGTGGTGTCTTATCCACTCAGCCACGGTGGGCCACAATTGCTTTCGCTAATACCCAGATACTCAAATTTAACCAGCTGCGCTTATAATTATGCTCATAACAGAGTACATTTATAAGTAAGAGTGGTGACATATACACAAGTCGTGTACTCATATTCAAGTTTTTGTCCAAAGTACAGTAACTCAGTTTTCAGTAATAGACGCAGATTTCGATTAAATTAACCAGAAAAGTTAAAAAACATTGGCTTTCTGATTTGATTTTATTCAAAACCGTCTCAACCAACCAAAGTTAATGACCGGGATCCAGATAAATTTTTCTCTGTTAGTAAAATTAGATTGACCAATCAGTAGCCTCCATCCTTGCAGGCTTTTCGGTGTTTACTGCAAACATAAAAAAGTTTTCAAAAATCCAGGCTTCTGATTGATCAATCTCATCTCGCTAATAGCGTAAAATCTATCTTGATCCCGGCCTATTCAACGCCCTTTAAATATTCGAGAAAGCCTTGACACGCGTCAGGAAAATATCACACAAAGCAGGCAAAACAAAGAAGAAAAATCATTCATTGGCTCGTTCATATCCACGAGCCAATGAATGATTTTGTTCCTTTGCTTTGCCTGCTTTGTCTGATGTTTTCGTGACGCGTGTCAAGACTTTCAAATATCTAGGGGCGTTGGTTTATTTCACCATCATGAAGATATGAAAGGAGAGGAGCAGACATGTCAATCTTCCCGTGTGAAAAACTACATAAAAAAACGAGTTCTTCCTCCCCCCCTTCTGCCCTTTTCTCTCTTGATTTTGACCGATAGCAGCCCATTTAGCAGTCTCTAGTGCAAGATGCCGCTATATATGGCGGACGCAAGGGAGAGTGTGTTAGCGTGGCCAATGACATAATAGGCCATTTCATGACGTTTAAAAGTCACACGGAGTTGGATCATCTTTACACGATGATTAGTACAAAGCGGTGCGCCAATTTTTTTTTTTGTGTCCATTGCCGCGTGCAGATAATCAACTCCGTGTGATGTGATGAGCTGGCCACACTTTAGGAACAGCTTCAAATGACGTCATCTATATCTACTTCGAGGCAAACGAAAAAGACAGACTACAGCGTCTAGAATATATAGTGTGGAAATCCAATCAGTCGATCACAGCGATATCTGCAGGATATTTCCCAAAACTCCAAGACAATTTGGTCTAGACGCTGCAGGGGTCGATTTAGAAAAAGAAAGTTGCATAGCAGTAACTGCTATACAAAGTCAGTTTTGAATAGCAGTTAGACACTTTTGTATAGCAAGTAAAAAATAGCTAACGTAACTTTTAAATCTTGAAAATTTACAACAATTTTTTTTTTTTAAAAAGCATACTTCCTCGCTGTACTTCCATTGTAAATAAACACTTGGGGAGGGTGAAAACACAATGTATGTCGTGTAAAAACACCTTTAAATTTTAACTTGTTTAAGTGTACATGACATAACAAAGGGTGTGGGAAATATGCATCGCAATGATTGCGATTTAATGCATTTCTTGGATCGCATTTTAGTTAAATTTGAATCGCAAATTGCGATGCGATACCGCTTAAATCGAACCCTGAGACGCTGTAACATATATATATATATATATATTTTTTTTTTTTACGTTTTATTAACATACATCTGACGTGTGTGCTTGGCGTCAAACCCGCTGTAATAATACCATGTTTACTTTGAAATATGAAAATATATCGCAGATGTCACTGCAATCATCTCCCTGGATTTCAGCGTCAGTGCACATTTAAGGGATACACTTCTTAGCGGTTCTTGGGTAGCAAATTTCCACATTACGTATTCTAGACGCTGTAGCGGTGCATTACACATGTCTCTTTCTTCTTTGAAAAATATCCTGCAGATGTCGATGCAAATGACTGTTTGGAATTCGACATCGTTGTACATTTAAGGGATTCAATTTTTCCGCACTTTTTTAAGTATTGCTCCGATAGTCGATTTCTACAACATATAATCTAGACGCTATAACGGAGCTATAGTTTCTAGAAGATATAGTTTAAAAATCGGCTTATTAAAAAGGTGCTAAAAAATTGTATCCGATAAATGTTGAACGAGGCTGAACGACGAATGTCGATTACAGCGACATATGGTAATTCCAACGTAACTATTTCAAAAGAAAACGTTTCGCTCAGAGTAGATCTAGAAAATGTTGCTCCTATCGACATTTGTCATTCAGTATTTTTCAATTTTTAGCACTTTTTAAAGAATTACTGGAACAGCCTGTTTCCACACTATGACCGTGATCTAGGTAGATTTTTCTCTGTTATCGTAACGAGATTGACCAATCAGAAGCCAGAATTTTTGCTAACTTTTCACTGTTTGAAAAAATGTACCTGGATCCCGGCCTATATTTCTAGCCGCTATAACTGAGCTCAGGAATAGTACAGAAAGCAAACTCCGTATTTTGATACATTAAGGCCGGGATCTAATTAGGAACAAGTGTGTCTCTATAACGAAGTAGCGACATACGGCCAATAAATGTTTATTGATAAAAGTGATAAAAACAAATCGTTAAAGTTCTTTGTGAGTATGCCATTATCGTCAGGCTAATGCATGTTGAATTATTTCCCTAGTCTAATAGAGATCGTCCATACGCGTATCACCTCTTAATGGAGGATATTCCAAATATGGGTTCGAGGCTGAAAAAGTCACGTGGTACCGGTAATGGAGGATATGGACCTTATGCACGTGACCTGAGTTCGAGGCTAAAATTCGTCTGCTGGCGGTGTTTAGCATAGCAGTCTATGGAGTGTGAGTTATTAATGCTTGTTTGCTAAAAATACTGCAAAAAAATTCTTTGATGCAGCAGCATATACTTAATATATTGTAATCTAAATTCAAAATGTTGTTCTGTATACGAGAACATTCCTCAAGTTTGCAAATTTTCAGTGAAAATGTATGCACTCAACCTGGGTCAAGGCTAAAGTCGTCTGCTAGCGGTGTTTGCGCCTGCGCGTACTGGTATTCTGCCGGTGCAGTAACTAGAATAACAGATCATCATACTGCCAGCTCTGGCGTCTGACGTCACCTGAATAGGGTCCATTCCATCTGCGTTTTGATCACGTGATCAAGGTAAAAACATCTAGCGTAAAGAAGGGGAGGCTCCGTAGACGTGTAATGTAAATCTCCGCTAGCCAATGAAACAGTTCATCAGGCAAAGCAGTAGCATCTTCCCTTCTTATCAGTTAGAAGTTCCTTGGGTAAATTACCGGTATCACATGACTTTTTCAGCCTCGAACCCATATTTGGAATATCCTCCATTTACCCAAAGAATTTCTAACTGATAAGAAGGGAATCAGGAAACTACACTGTTAAAAATATCGTGAAAAATTACCTCTGTTCTTAAAGGTTCTCTATTTTCTGACCAATGAGAACGCTATATAAACGCCTATGAAGCGTTCTCATTGGTCATAATACAGATAGCCTTTAAAAACAGAGGTAATTTTTCACGATATTTTTAACAGTGTACTACTGCTTTCCCCCATGAACTGTTTCATTGGCTAGCGGGGATTTACATTACGTAGACGGAGCCTTCCCTTCTTTAAGCTAGACGTTCTTGCCTTGACCATGTGATCATAACGCAGATTGAATATCCTCTATTCAAGAAAGCGGATTGCCGTACTTTCGAAAAAACTTGAAATGAGCATGCCTCCTGTGCATATATCACCACTCTTATGTATAAAGGCTCTCTGTTATGGTGTTGTTTCTGATACAGCGCCTAGAATACCTAGTGTGGAAATATGCTATCCAAACAGTTCTAAAAATTTGTATCTTTTAAATGTGCGACGATACTGCTAAAATTTCAAGTGTCGATCGCAGCGACATCTGCGGGATTTTCGTATTACTATTGTATAGACTGGCAATTTCTTGCAGTTGTAGAAAATATCCTGCAGATGTCGCTGTGATCTGCATATTGCAGCAGTATCATTGCACATTTAAGGGATACAATATTTTAGCGCTTTTTTAAGTATTACAGGGTTAGCCGATTTCAACACTATATATTCTAGGCGCTATAGTTTCTGAGTGCTGTTGGTTAAATTTCGATATTTGAGTTTTGGAGTGAGCAATAGAGAAAAGTACTAAAACTATTGAAACAACAACTTCTTTAATATTGAAATGTATAGCAAGGGAGTTCAGAATCAATGCCTTAAATAGTTTCAAATATGCACTGTTGTTATGACATCAATACCCTTCCTGGATGTGGAAATGCAAAATTGTGTTCAACATAATTGGCCGCAATCTAGATAGATTTTTCGCTGTTAGCGAAACGAGATTCATCAATCAGAAGCTTGCATTTTTGCGAACTTTTCGCTGTTTGCAGCAATGCAGGCTATTGATTGGTAAATCTCGTTTCGCTAACAGCAAAAAATCTATCTGGATCCCAGCCTAGATTTCTGTAAACATTGCACTTCATCCATGGCACTAAGAAAATGACTCAAAACTTTTATGACATAGGCCGGGATCCAGAAACAACAAAAACTCTCAAACATTCTGGCAAATGATTGGTCAAACTCATTTCGCTAACAGCGAAAAATCTATCTGGATCTCAGCCATAGTTTTCTTCGATGAAATCGATGCAAAAGGATAATATAAAAGAATAGTATAAGTCTTCTAAATTGGTTTGGCGGGTTTATCGCTGTTTGGCATAATTTATAAACTTTAGAATTAATTAACAGTTTTTCGCTAATTAAGAATAGAAAATTTGTGTTTTTAAAGCTGAATTTTATAAAAGCACGTAGCTTGAGTAAATATCTGTCCAAAAATGCAATCCTTACTTTTTTATGTCCATTATTTAAGTCTCTACCTCAATTGAAGCATAAGGTGTGACGAAGAAAATAAATTTGTCATTTTCAGTATCTCGACGTTATTTAAAAAAATCTATATCTCTGTTTATAATTAATTTATGAGGATGCATTTGGTCTCAAATTGAAGATCTTTTTCATTAGGTCCTTCTGATTTTGGTTTTATTTTTCTGCGATGATTGGTTCTTTTGATATGGGAAATTTTACGCTTTCATGTTTGGTCGATTTAACATGGAGAAGCTGTCTTCAGTATAATAAGCAGTTACGGTGTCTTGCGTTTTATTCTTGGCGTTTGTTTGTTTGGCGAGGTTAACATTTTTTTTTTCAGCTTGGCTTGGCAGAACGACCGTCCTGCTTGATATCTCCTCGGGAAATTAATATTTTTAACTTCTATTTTTTGTGTACACTTCCTAAGAGATCTCTTTTTTTTAGCTCTCAAAATATTTCTAAAGTTATATTTTATATGTTCTAACTTATATTTTATATGAAGAGTTAAATTCTTACTCACAGTTTGCCCACTTTTAACACAAAGTATGAAATACAGCCTAGATTTTAGAAATATTTTGACAACAAAGAAAAAAAGAGACATCCTTTAAGAAGAATAAATAGAAAAAATATGAGTTTCCCGAGAAGATATTATAAATATACGAATGCATCAAAATTCCATAGACTTAACATTACGGAGGAGAATTCCGAAGCTGCTTGACAAGTCCCCTTAAGCCATAATTCTGAAAATATCCAAAATAAAGCCTAAAATAATTACAAAATCCTCAAATAATACCTCAATAAATTAAAAAATATACATAAATTAGAAACAGGGTGAACTGATAACCTCATCTGTTCTGGCTTCAAGCACTTGATTAACGACTTAGGCAAAACTTAGAGATAGAATTGAAAAAAATTCAACAAAAATATTAAGTGTAAGTACACATTTCAATCAAAATTTTAACCTCTACAACATCTGTATTAACAATGTTTTTGATAGAGTTAGTTTTTTTTTTTGATATTGTTATGGTAATTAATAAAAATGTGTTTTTTGACTATAAATCAGTACATATCTTCAACCGCTCACCTAGTAAGAGGGGGAAAACTTAGTACATTAATTCTAGACTTAAAGTAAAGGGATTAAAACAATTTCCAGCTTTCCCATAATAAATTCCAAATGTGGTCCTTTTTTTCTCCCCTACCACTGGTCTATAAAGAGTTTTAAAGACTTTAAAATTCTATGTGCTCTAAATTTGGGGGTGGGGGGGGGACGGGGTGTCAAATTACGGTGGGAAGAAAAATCTTGATTATTTATTGTGACAATAAAATGACACAGCAGATTTTTTTATTTAAGCAGTTTTAAAGAGTTTTTAAAATTTAAGTACGATTACTGTGAGAGGTGAAGAAAACTGAGAAGCGAAATTTTGAAGGTGAAATTCAGATAAAATTTTAATGAAATGAATAAGATGGAATGAATAGTTAATGAAATTTAGGACTGATTATTTATTTTCTATAAGAGTAACAAATAGAGTAGAGCAATTTTTTTAACCTTTAGGGGTGTATTCGAAAAAATATTTTCCCACCCTCAACAGCTCTAAATTTTATGAGACATTTTCAGACTCATTTTTAAAAGTAAAAACATGAAACTTGCTGGGGTGATTTCTGAAGACATGTTTAACATGCTGTGTGATTTCATTTTCAGTTCAATTCATTAGAATTTGATTTTTAAACAATTATTTTCTCAGTATGACCATTTTTTTCATTCCCAGATCGCCCGCTTCGGAAAATTCGGTTCAAAATGCCAACTTTGACAGTGTTTTTTACAGTATTTTCTGCATTTATCAAAAAATTAAGAAGCACCGCACATTATATAGTTTCTAAATAAGAGAATTTCCAAGTTTGATGCGTTTGAGAGCAAAAATGAATCAGAAAATAAGCAGTTTGGATCGGAATACACCCTTAACTGATATCACAGAAATTGTCACATAAATAGTATGAAGC
Source organism: Maratus speciosus (assembly GCA_963932465.1). Taxonomy (NCBI): domain Eukaryota; kingdom Metazoa; phylum Arthropoda; class Arachnida; order Araneae; family Salticidae; genus Maratus; species Maratus speciosus. The sequence goes on along the minus strand of CAWVRF010000225.1, from coordinate 104,872 downwards.
GGTCTGTGAGACCGCTTCATCGAAAGATGAATAAAAGCCACGATAAACTCACAGGATGTTGTTTTTGTACTAAACTTTTTGCACAGGAGTGTTGTAATTAAAATTCACCTATTTAAAAGTCTCTGGTGTTAGTACTAAAGTTTCAAACGAAACAAAATTTCAGTAGTGTTTGACGATAACTGAAATTCGTAAGTTAAGCTATGAAAATTGAAAAAAGCTCCGGTCTGTGAGACCGGTAACATCAGTTAAAGGTTAAAAAAGTTTTAAACAGTTTAAACTTTGGTATTGTGGAAAAGGTATCAAAAAAGTGAGGTGAAATTTCAGAAGAAAGGTTAGCAATGACGGTTTTTATTTTAAATCAGAAATGAAAATAAATGCAGAAGAGTTCCACACCTGATTAAGAAATAATATAACAGTAAAGCACTTTTAAGGATTTTTAAAAAATGTTGTATGAAAATAAGCACTTTCAAGCACAAAAAAATCCTTTTGAAAAATGCAAGTACTTTTAAGGACCGTACGAATCCTGATACATTGAAAAATAGCCGACTGCAGAGTAGCCCTGCACGGGTCAAGTTACACCCGACACAAAACCGAATATCATACTTAAGTCAACCCGCAACTCGACCCGATCTGCCAAAAATATTTTCTTGATCCGCAACCTAAACCAGAATCAGCGAAAATAATTTTCGGCAACCTGCAACTCAACCCAGACTTATTTGAACCCGAACCCGAAATAAAAGGTAAGTAAATCCTGTTTTATTGATATTATGAAATGTAATCTACAATTACATTTCTAATAACAATTTATGTTTTATGTAGGAAAACGGACAAATGTATATACTTTAATATTCAAACATATGTGGGTATCCTGCCCACAAGTATTTGATCTGAGCACAGCTTGTTAACCCGGGAGAACTCGCTGCATGAGACTTTCTCTTACAGTCGTACTTTAAGACTCTTATTTAAATCATTTTCCCTTTTAATTAAAATTTCTAAAGGTTTTTCAATTACTTTATCTATTTTGTGAATAAAAGTACTAAGCCAACCATAAAAAGTTGATATTATATGAATGTAAAGTAAAAGAAAAGCAATTGGTCATTCTCACTAGCGAGTTCTCCCGGGTTAAAAAGCGCCATCGGTATGCACCATCATGGTTGATTTCAATGGCGCTTGGTGACAAGTTGTCCTCATCATGGCTGATAATCACATGATACACATGATAAGTGATGTAGAGTAGGTGCCCCATTCCGGCCAGTTTTTGCCCCATTTTCACTAAAATGAATGAGCAATGTAAAAGTATTAGTAAATTTCGATAGTATTTAAACTGAAAATTGTAAACTAGATCATGAAAAAAACAGCGGTTTGTGAGATCGCAAATAGCAGTTAATCTCCAACTGTTGTGACAAAAATTGTTTCATAAATACTGTAAGCGGTCTCCGAGACCGCTTACAGTAGATAATCGTAGATTGAATAAAATGGTTGACTGACACATAAGAGGCTGTTTCTGCGCTAAACTTTATGTAAACGGCTATTATAGTAAAATTTCCCGCATTCAGAAATCTTCAGCTATACTTCTAATTTACCAAACAAATAAAAATTAAACTAACATTAATACTTAAATTGAAAATTACAAAAACTGTGAAAACTGAATATTGCAGCTGTCGGTGAGACCATTAACAGGAGTTAAGGATTAAGGTTTAAAACAAAAGCTATTCATGAAACAAGAATATTGATTTTTAAAAGTAGGTAGGTAGATAGATACCTACGTTCTATAAAAAAAAACTTAACTAGAACTTAACTAGAAACCACTGAATTTTTGGATTTGTAAAAATTCCAGGTATTGTCATCTAAAGAATAAAGTGAAATTTTAAAAATATTAGATCAAAATTCAAAAATTTAAACTTAGCTCATTTTCTTACCAGAAATTGCTACATTTATTAAAGGTTTAAATAAATGACTAGTACACTTGAAACCAAACTGCCACCTTTTTGTCATGATAGCTGAAATGAATGATTCATATGAAATCAGGCCGGAGCGTAATTTTGCCCCGGTCGTATCTTTACCCCTACCTACCTTACATCTCTCTTTGCATGAGAAAGTAAAAACTCAGCATTTTATCGCCCAGAACCTCACGTAAAATTAAAATGCAGATGTTTATATTTAGTTTTTTTCCAAGTCTTGTTAAGATTTTCACAAAAAGTTTGAGCAGAGCAATTTTTCAGATAAAATAAATACATATTTCAATATGAATGAGTTATTATTCAATTTACTGCTTAAGAAATAATAGTATATAAGAAATGTGATAAATTCTTTTTATTTACGGCACAGTTAAGAACCATTTATTCTTCACTAGGAATAGGAAAAATATTACCAACATTTCATTTTTTATATACACGCAAACACATGTATAATATTTCTGATAGTTTTAACACACATACTCATGATACGTGTGTATAGATAGAGAAGTACCCAATATTCAGAATTAGAAGCATAGGAGAGAGTGGGGAGGAATGGGACACCTTTTACAAAAATAAGAAAATGAACTCTGTTTGACACAAAAACAATATTTCAGTTTATAGAATACAAAATGAAACACTCTCTGATGTCCTTGAACAATATAGAAACATAATTTTCAGAAACAATTTTATAATTAAAGAAATTGCAAGTTTCAAAATTTGTTCAATGCTTAGACCCATGCTTGAAGGCTTAGTTTATATTATGGATAATATACAGTATAATGTTCCATGAATAGGGAAACTATTACATCTATGCATAAACAAGTCATTAATATTCAGAAGGCATAAAAAGTATATGAAGCAAAATCACTTCTGATTTTTGAAATAATCTTTTACTTTATACAATTGAAATCTTATGAAACTTTTTTCAACTGGAGATTGATCTACCATTGTTACATCTAGTGTGCGATTGATGAAGTGTCTAGAATGATCATATTGAAAAATTATTACTTCCAAAACAAAAACAAATTTTGCAAGAAAGTAAAAGAATATATAAATTTATTAAGTTAAACCAGCTCTCTGCATGTTCGCCAACATAAATAAAAAACAATGGAACTTCGAAGGATCACTTTTTTCTTCCTAATTGGTTTGATGAAAAGTATCAACAATAACACAGATTATAAAAACATGTAGGGGGGGGGGGGGGGGTTATGAAAAAAAATTAAGTAAAAATTTTATTGTTTATTTTTTTTTTTATATAAAAAAAAAACTTTGAAGTTTGTCCCTTACTGGCACATCTGCCGTATACCTAGATGTTTAACCTGAAAAAAAAATATTTTAGACATTCTTTTGAAAACAGCGGTAGAATTGATTAAAAAATGTCACTGGTCCCAAGGACCAGTAAGCATGAGAATTTACTGGTCCGCAGTCATCATCACTGGCCCACTACATAAAATTCTATTAAGTCCCTTTAACCCTCGAGTGGCCTCCCCCCCCCCCCTCTTAGAATATAAACTAAACTTCCTTTACAGCCATCCAAAATTTTCAGCATAGTAAAATGTAAAATTATAATTTACTAAAAATTAAATAAACAGTATACATAACGAAAAACTATAAAATTATTAATTAGATATTTTATTTATCTGATTATTTATTTCAAATGACTAAGATTTAATGCAATTTTTTTTAATTATTGTGCGATTTGTGTTTGGTTGCGGTTTTCTAGGGGACGGGAAAATTAAGTTTACCTGTGAGAAAGGGAGAAAAAGTTACTGGTCCTGCGGACCACTAAATTTTTTAAATTAGTGGTCCGATTGCATTTTTGGTGGTCTCGGACCTGCGGACCACCAAGGATTTCGAACGCTGTGAAAAATCAGTCAACCTGAACTCAACACGCAAGATTCAAAACCCAAACCGACCCGATCCGAACCAAAAAAGTTAAGTAAATCCGACCCGATGCAGGAATCTGGTACAATAAATACCGATTACTCGGCACGACACTAATATTAAGAAAGATAATTTTGGTATACATTTTAAGTATTCTGCGGAAGAATAGTGGAATATTTGGCCTTCATTATCAGTCGCAGGGGGTAGTACTATTCATTACATCACTAATTAAAAATAAAATATTTAAATTGTTAACCATATTGCAATAAAATTTTATTTATTACATAAAACATTAGAAATTGCACGCATGTAATAAACACTGGTGTAAAGAACAGTCAACAAAAAATAATAGGAAGATTACGCATTAATACCTGCTAAAATCATGTTACATTATAATTCGAAATCAAACAGTCTTACTGTGTAGTTGAATTTTACTTATTAGGAATCAAGCAGAATGGAAATATAACAAAATTTAACTCATAAAGAAGAAATATTTACTTACATCCTAATTTGAAACCATAATCAAGATGGATGCTTGAATGCCTCTGTGGCTGTGTGAATAGCCCTTACGTCACCATCGAAGTCCTTTTTCATTGGCTGACAGGCAAAACTAAGATATTTCATGTATTTGTACTATGCGAGTGGTAAATATTATATCCCGTTACAGATAAAATTCTAGTAAACATGCAGATTTCTGTAGTTTTACAAAAACTAGTTTTGTAGATTTACAGATTTTTTTTTACAGTGTAGTAAAAGCACATGCGATCTTAACGGCTTTATCGTATTTATATCAGTAGAAAATAGGTTGCTACTATTTTATTTATTTATTTTGCAAAAAAATATGGAAAATTTGTGACTTCAGAGTGGGGGGCGAAGCGAGTGTGACATAAGGGGAAGAAGGGATAAAAAACCAACACAATTTATGAGATAATTTATGATTGACCATTAATTGCTCGTAAAATGAATTATGCATTTTTTCTTTCACGGGTATATGACAGCATCTTCGCTAATTCCCCCTCAAAGACGGAAATCGGTGAAAAAAATTATTTAAGTATTTCATAAAGCGCTCAATCCATGCGTAATGGTTTAGAGCGTGTTTGACACTTTTAAACATATATCAGCTCTGCAATTACAAGTCTGGTTTGAAGCCTAAACTTTTAATTTAACTATTTTAATGTTTAATCAACATTTATCTGACACTCGCAAAACTAGAAAAATCTTCCTTTTAAATATGAAGCTGGTGCTTCAGAAAATCGATACTAATATATTAAAGAAAGAAAAATACTGGTAAACATGAAAGTATTAAATTAAAATTTGGTTTTAAAAACATTTAAATACAAAGTTAATATAAATGTACTATCAGATACGCCCAGACCGAACTCAAGGATTGAGCGCTTTATCAAATACTTAAATTTATAAATTTATAGCTAATACTTAATTTTATAAATTTATAATTATACTTAAATATAATTGTAAAAATTTACTTAATTACAATAATTTAACTATTACTTAATGTAACAAACTTGACGATTTACTTTATTATAATTATGTTTAATTTTATTTTATAAATTTATATTTATTAACCATTTGGAAAAATGGTTATTGTCCTCCTCAGGGTAGGAAATCAAAAGCATATCTGAAGGTTTTTATTGGTTTAATCATCATTTTATTTGTTTTCTGATTGATCTATACAGTAATCTGTATTTCCCTTTACTTTCAACAGAGTGTTGCCACTACTACAAAAAAGTAATAAAAACTACAAAAAAATTAATAACTCAGAAACAAATTGAGATACATCATTCAAACAAATTGCATTTAAAAGTACATTTTTCTCTCTATACGACGATATAAAAAGTAATATTGTGGGATGTTTAGAAGTTTAAGAAATAAATCTCATTTAAAATTGGCCGTCAGATTTCTTGGAAATCTGACGATGGAAAAGCCTTTTCCCGAACAGCCAATGAAATGCTTGGATAATACGTCAGTTTCAGGTGGATAATACGTACGAGTCGCAGGCGATTTCTGTAGCTTGCAATTTTTACTTGTAATAACACTATTGATATTTATTTCATGGCGTACGTAATGTAGGATGAACTCCGTGCTATTTTTTATGTCTTAAATTTTAGTCTTTGAAAAAATCATTTTCCAAATGGTCGTTGTAATTTGTTAAATTTTAATTTCTTTTTATATAAATACTTTAATCAGATCTCCGTCCATTATACTTTTTAAGTACAAAATTTATTTATGTGTAAAAGCAGTGTGGTTTATTCCATCCATATAAGGTCATCCTTTATTCTTTATTTTCATATGGGATATAAAGATTTTCCTGTCTTAAATTCTTTCCTTGAGTGTTAAGAGGCTAATCACGCGAAATACTCGATTGCTAATGAAAATCCAATTTAAACAAATTCTGAAAGAGAAAGTACTCTAATAAAAAATAATTTGTAAACAAATTGTAGAGACTGACCTCATCTATCTGATGGAAGAAAAAATATTTTAAAATATTGAAATGCAAACGACAAATTAAAAAAAAAAAAACTCTACCACAGGACTAACATTAGCGAGCGGGATTTTTTGCCGAACCCCTTTACCACAAAACATACTGATATTATCACTTATAATTTGGGGAATTAAGGTGTAAATTTTATCATTGTCAATGATTTCGTTTATGCCTGTTTTATGCAAACTTACTGTTAAGCTTTGGTATCTTGGCAGTTGGCCTTGGAGGAATCTATTTCTGACCGGGGGTTTCAGGGTCAAAGGTTGCCACGTACAAGTGCGTAATTGGCGAGTGGACAGGCCGCCAATTCCCGGAAATAGGGATTTGCATCTGCAGTACTAGTTTAGCACAGGTTTACTCTTATCTGTTATCTCTGAGTTTAGTATTTCAGGCTTATGATTGTCACGCGCCAATTATGGATGCCATTCTCCCTTGTACGTTACAACCTTTTACCCAGTGTTGAATTCAGACACTTTTCTCCGGGAGGGATTTCTGTAGCTCCGGGGGGGGGGACATTATAGAGTTCCGAGGGGGGGAATTGCAGTTCTTGACCATTGAAACACAAAATCTCAAATCTTCCGGGGGGGCATCTCATTGCTCCGGGGGGAATGTCCCCCCCGGGCCACCCCCTAAAATCAACACTGCTTTTACCGATTATCCAGAATAGAAACGTCCGAGTCTCCCCGCTTGAAATGCCAATTTCATTTTTTCTCGTAATTGCGAAATTTCATCTCTCTCTCTCTCACTCTCTCTCTCTTTTCTCATGTAATAGTTTTTTTGACGTTAAAGTTATGGGTATTATACATAATTTAAAATATCAGATGAATTTAACCCTTTATATATCAAATTATATATTCATGAAAATTTGATCTTATGACGCATTTTTCGTGAATTTTTGAAACTGCAATAGAAGATTTGCACAATCATTTTTTAAATTTTAGAAGGATTATGCCAATTAAAATGAATTAATTAAATTTGGATTTACGGAGATTTTGAACGATATTTATAACTCCACTCAAATCTTTTATTTAAAATCTTTTTTTAGTATTTCATTGAATTAGGAAATGTACAAATATAATAAATATAATTTCTCTTACAATAGAAATATAGAAATATTTTCTAATTACCCCCCCCCCCCCCCCAATCTTTCAACATCAAGAAAGCTGAAAATTTGCAGATGAAAAAGGAATTATCCTTTTAAAAATTATTTTATTTTGTGCAACCAACCAATAATGCTTTTGGAACAAGTTAATGTAAAGTATCTATAACTCATTCTAAACTGTATTACTACTAATCAATATATTAAATTAATTTTTTAACAATGTATTTTAATGGTACTTTAAAAGTACTGTCGGGTCAAGAAAAAAAAAAAAGAGATTGAGGTCAGGCAATATTTATTAAAATTTTAAATAAACAATTTTCTTTTTACATTTGTTGTTTCAAATCCAAAGGGGCAACTTTATGACATAAGTTTTAATTCATTTTCTTTCGGAAACGCACGAAACTGGCAGGTGTTGTTATTGAGAAACTGTGTAATCGAAAGATGTTTTTTTTTTTTGTAAACTCATCAGATATTTCAGAAAATATACTCAGTGGTGTAGTCGAGGTTGGACGCGGGGGGGGGGGGGGACGGCGTCCCCTCATTTTTTTATTTTATCTAGAGCACCCCCTTACTTTTTATTTTCAGGGGGACGCTCGAGACATTGGAGAACGCAAACTTTCCAATGTCGTTATTTTTTTTAAAGGATGAACCCACACAATAATTTGACAAGCTTAAGGCTCATGTCCCTGCCGGCGAAATCACTCACGAGCTAATGCTAATCCTATGGGGAAGGATTTTTCTTATATCTCGTTTGCATTTTGACAGTTTATTTTTTTTTTCTTTTTGCATTGGATAGCCGAGGTCCGTCTCTACATCGCACCTTTTGTACTTTTTCGATTTTGGTCGCAGATATTTTTTAGAATGACACTTTCATTTTCAGAAACGGATTTGAAAGTAAAAGTAACTTTATAAAAAATATCTGCGACCAAATTCGAAAAAGTAAAAAAGGTGCGATGTAGCCTCGGCATGGACCTCGGCTATCCAATGCAAAAAAAAAAAAAATGTAAATCCCTCCCCATAGGATTAGTATTACCCTCGTGAGTGTCTTCACCGGCAGGGACAGGAGCCTTAAGAAATAAGGCATTGATTTTTAATATTTCCAACAAAGATGAAAAGTGTTTATGGTGTCAATCGCTTGTCTGCCTCCACCTGTTCATATTTTAACTTCCGGAAGTTTGTTTAAAACGCGACAAAATGTTATACGTATTTTTGAAGTTCACTATAGTATATTTTCAATATTGTAAATGATCTGTAGACCATCAATATTTCGTTTACGAGAGAACAAAAAAGACTTCTTTTATATTACGGTTTATGAGTGTAATTTTTTCGAAATACACATTAAAGAAGTTATAATATACTTTAAATATAACGAAAATGACATATGGTATTGGAATTCGTTACAAAATGTTCCCTATCGAAAAGAGCATTTATCTTTTGTTTACCACAACATTAAAAAATATTTGGAAACTCATAATCAGTTAATGGTAATTGTTTGAAATACATTTTAATGACTTTACATGTTTTCAAAATGAAAATGATTCACGTGTACTTCAGTAAAGACCATTGCTGTATGTTTGCTGTGAAAAACGGTAAACGAAAAAGACCACGCAAAAGACTTCGCACACATTATCACGTACGGTTTCAGTAGGTCTTTTAATTAATAACTGTAATTTAATCTTAATGAAAAATCTCTTTAATATTCTAATTCTAATACATATTATTAAACTGTGATAGAATTGAATAAATATCCCTTGATTTAAGCTCACCTTCCCTTTAATTTGAATCAACACTAATAAAAGAATGTTTCGCTCTGTGTGTATATCAGCGCTGGCTAGTGAAATCTAGTGCACGTAGAAGTCTGAAAATTTGAGTACGGATAGTCGAAAGTAGGTCGTGATGCACCCTAGGCTCAGATTTTTAATTTTTTATCGAGTTATTAATTAAAAATCATAACGAACACTATCGAAAAGTCATCTCTTTCATTCAAGCTTCATTCCACTTTGAACCCGATTTGCACAGCAGAAAGAAATAAAGAACCGAACGCCGAGATTTTTTGGGGGTTTGTCATCTTATTATTAATTTTTTTTAACTTCCATCGGCCAGAGCGTTTAGTATAGGAAAACGGAAGACATGTTCTGAAAAATCATACTTTTGCGTCTTAAATGCCATCCGTTTGAAAAAATATCCTTATTAACGCTTTGAAAAACAATTTTCCAAAAAGTTTGTTTTTTTATTCTCTTTTCCTTCCGTAAGGCACGCTTCCTTAGGCTAATGTCAGACGAACGTCTTTTTGCACACTTTTTTCCTTACATATTATCCCTACACAATGTTAGCAGCATTGTGTAAGGATAATACGTAAGGAAAAAAGCGTTCAAAAAGACGTCCGTCTGACATTAGCCTTTAGGATCCAATTTCAGAAGTCTCGGTTAACAAAAAATGCGTATAATGAGACCTTAACTTCGACGATGCAGTCTGTTTTTAACATTAAGGCTAATGACAGACGGACGTCTTTTTGCATACTTTTTTACTTACGTATTATCCCTACACAATGCTAGCGGTATTGAGTAGGGATAATACGTAAGTAAAAAAGTGTGCAAAAAGACGTCCGTCTGACATTAGACTAACTCTTTAAAAAAGTTTGCGACTGCAGGTCACTTTGTGCTTACGGAGACGTTCTTTTATTGAATGGTAAAATTGACTAAGGCTAATGTCAGACGAACGTCTTTTTGCGCACTTTTTTCCTTACGTATTAACCCTACACAATCCTAGTGGCATTGTGTATATCGATATTGTGTATATCATTGTGTTTGTCGATAATACGTAAGGCAAAAAGCGTGAAAAAGACGTCCGTCTGACATTAGCCCAAACGTCCGTATTTCGACACAATTTTTGAGCATCTCTATGAAGACCAGATTTACATGACCTACAAAAGTTCGAAACATTCGGACGACTAGAAGTATTTTTAGAAAACAATATGTGTGGAAATTTTGACGAAAACGCCCGAAACCGACGTGTTACGGTGTGGTTTCGCTCGCCTTCGGCTCAAGTTTTCACTATTAAATATACATATTCCATTACGAAATTTTTAAAAGGGCTCGGATATTGTTTATATTTATAATCTATTAAAATTCCAATGAATTCGGACGATAAGAACTTTTTTTTTTTTGTTGTTTAATCTTACGGAACCAATGCGAAAAGAAGAAAAATAGGGAGAAGAAAACTTTTTTTTTTTTCCCCAACTAGATGCATGCATTCGCACATGCATAGAAAATCGCTGTAAAAATAGGAAAGCCGATTCAGTGTACCACAAAAAGTATGTTTTTTTACTGTTGTGATTTCAATACTTTCCTAAACCATACATGTTCATAAAGTAAAAATGCAATAATTTCCAATGCTCTCTGAGACAACACTTATTCTACGGCAATTTTCAAAATAAATAATTCAAAACAAATTCTAACAAAAATCTCGCTGCATGAATTAGCATTAGTGAATTGCGATTTCTATTCCAGAAATTTCCAGACACGAAATAAGGTTTTTATTTTTTTAATTCTGTGGCAAGTTATTTAACGAACAACATAGAAGAAACTTTAATTATATTAATTTTAATTACATTTAAATTATTAAGTTTTAATTTAATTTTTGAATTACTGTGCTTAGGAATTCAAAATAGAAAGCAAGATTCAAAATCAAGTTTGACTTATTATGGGTGATAACAGATCATAATGTTTAAGGCTGTTCTTAACTCCTCTGCTCAACAAGCGCAAAACGTTTTGACACATTTACAAATCCATTTTTTAACGGAAAGGTATAAAATTGGAAAGCCTGGCCATGGAAGCGATTTGGAATTGAACTGTTTTTTCCATTTTTTGATCAATCAATTACCTATTGGGTTATAAGCGAATTTTATCACGTGACAAACACGGTTTTCGCCAGCTCTTACGTGCTCTATCTTCCTTCGCGCCGAAATTCGGTTCAAAACGCCCACTTGGACACTATTTTCTGAAAGATCTATTGCGTTTGCAAAAAAATGGAAAAAACGGCTCGATGGCATAGTTTCTGAACAACACCAGCTAGTTTCATGCATTTTCGAACAAAAATAAATTAAAATTTATGTCAGAAAGTTGCTCTTTTGGATTTGAGAACACCCTTAAGACTATGAGCGCCTCCCCCCTCACTTTTTTCTCCAGGTTCGTTGATCACTGAAAATACTGTAATAATTGGCGTTTTGAACCGAATTTCCGGGCGAAAGCATACAAATTCAAGTACATGAAAATTGAATAAATTGTATGGCCCTGCCATCTATAGGCGAAGAGGACAAACAAAAGTAATTGATTTTACATTTAAATTTCTACTATTGATAAAATGATTACAAACATATGTAATAATTTATAAAAGAAATTCAAATTCATCAAACTTATTCTTAATTAGCATTCAATTATTCATAGTTTTAATTTATTATTTATTATTTATATTTTTGTTGTCTTATAATATTTATAATGTTAATATTTCTTAAAAATACAAGTATTGGAATAAGGTTTTTAAATACAGTAAATTCTGCCTAAGGCGGACTCTGTGTAAGCCGGAAATCTGTCTACCACGGAAAATTCTCCAAGTCCCGGCGAACCCATAGAAAATTACATTAATTCATGCTGCATAAGGCGGAATCTGTCTAACGCGGAAACGGAAAAGATTTTAAGGTCCCTCCGAAACCAAAATTTTGAATAAGGCGGGAAAAAGGATATTTTAAAAAAAGGCATTTCCTTTATCAAACTTTAAAATTGTTAAGTCAAATACTCAATGTCGAGGATGTTTCCGTAACCCTTTGAAAAAGTTAATTCAAAAGAACAGAAACTGTATAAACTTTAAATAATCCTTACATATCTCATTTTTTCCTATACAAAATTGCATTTAAAAGTTATTTCTAGTAGAATGCAAATGTATGAAAATCTATATTTTCTAAAGTATAATATATTATACTTTATGGTTGTACTCAAATTCAAAATAAAAACATTCTGTCTCATTCTCGAAGTTTATTATTGTTATTATTATTATTATTATTACTATTATTATTATTGTGTGTGTGTGTGTGTATAAACTTCCAATTTGCATGTATTACAGCAGTACTAAGAAATTGAATAGCATTTCTCATTTATCTATAAAGAGAAAGAATCTTTCAAAATTTCAGTTTTCAATCGATTTTCGGCTCAGGAAAATCAATGAAAGATAGTCAAAGATCGAGTTTTTTTTTTCTTTTTCTTTTCTTTTTTTTTTTTTTTTTTTTTTTTTGGAGGAGGGGGGAGCTTTTTTGCATAAGCCGGAATATTGTCTACCACGGAAATTTTTCTCAGTCCCAACCGATTCCGCCTTAGACAGAGTTTACTGTATAAACAAAGCAATGATCTAAAATCAAAACAATTATAAAAATCCGCAAAAGCTTTTTCCCCCCAGAAAATGCACATTTCTCAGCGTGTTTCTAAAATAGATTGGCTATTTATATGTGAAATCAATTATAAAATTTTCAAGGCAGCGTTGAAATAAAATATTGAACCCTTTCAGGGGCACATAATTGTGTTTCTGTAATGTTAAATCCACACCGGAATTTTCAATTTTTTTTTTTTTTTTTTTTTTTTTCAAAATAAGAGAAAAGCAATTTTACAACTTTTTCGCACGAAAGTTGTAAAATTAAAATTTTATTAAAAGTTTCTGCTGCAAATCCTGATTAACATTAGGTTTGAAATAATATATCCCACCGCCCCTCAAAGGGTTAAATGTTCACTCGGTTAGCTACACAATGTATTCGGATATCGGCACAGGAAAACATCGGGCAGAGTATGCCTAGAATAATCATCAGCATTCTCAACCTATTCATCGAGAGATGAAATATGTTTAAGTTGGATTAATATTTATATCATTTAAAATATGGGGGTTTTTCTTAGTATATATTTATTAGCGTGGCTCTTAAATTCCCTACTCAACAACGCGACACTTTCTGAGACATTTTTAGACGTAAAGGCATAACATTGGCAGGCCTGACTACTGAAGTGATTTGTAATCGAACAGCGTTTACCATTTTTTGATAAACAAATTATTTATGGAGTTATAAGCAAATCTTTCCACATGACGACAACTTTTCCTCCTTTCTCGTACTGCTGCGTCCTGAATTCGGTTGAAAACTCCCAACTTGACAGTATTTTTTGAAAGATCTTTTGATTTTACCAAAAAATGGAAAACGCCATTCGAAGACATAGTTACTAAAAAAGAAGACCTGCCAATTTCATGCGTTTCCGAACAAAAATGAATACAGGATTATGTCAGAAATTAGTTCTTTTGGATTTGGGAACAGCCTTAAGTTTTAGTTTAATCAAGCTTCAAATAAAAATACTTCTAATAATAATAATTAGTGATCGGTTTCTGTTTCGTTTTCGGTCCAAAATCTGAGTTTCGCCGAAAATTCGTTTTCCGCGAAAATACCACCAAAAATTCGGCCGAACCGAAACTACCTGTATTCCAAAAATCTCGCTTCTTCTTTCGGAAATTTTCAACATTACTCATTGATTTCAGCTGCATCGGCTCAAAGGAGACGCACTTCATCTTTGCTATGGTTGGTTGATGGTTGATTTTTGACGGCCAATTATCTGCTCGAGGGATATAGGCCCAGGTGGGAGTGCCCTTCGTGGGGGGTCTTTCTGAGGGAACCTAACCATTATTTACTCATGGAAATCCATGAAAACTCCGAACGATTAGGCCGACGGGCGCGATTCGGTTCGAACACAGCACCTCCCGTCTACCAGCTTCGAGAGCAGAACCTCTCGGCCACTGGTGGGGCCATTTATTGCTATGAACTTCACTGTTTATAGTTATCAGTCATGACTGACTCAAGACGTGAGTGCAAATTATAAAACAAGTAATTCTATATCACTAAACTTTGAAGATGTTTCTCACGTGCTCATTAAATGCTGCAAACTTGGCAGTAATAGATCATTTTTAGTTTGAAACCGCAGAAGTGTTTGGAATGCTATTTAGGAAAAGGGGTAGTAAAACAGATGAAGGTCATTTACAAAAATCATTATAAAAGATAAATCGAGGTATGTAGTACCAAAAACATTTTTTAATTAGATAAAATTCGTATAAAGTATATTATACTGTATCGTTGACGAATTAATTACATATTATTTTATATGAATATAAAAAGATTTGGTCTTAGCCACAGAGAGCCAACTTGGAAAACACGTATAATTACACATATAATTATTTACTAATTATGAATATTTATGTATATATTAACTAATTAAAAAAAATTTGGAAATTTTCGTTTTCGTTTACGGCCGAAAATAGGAAGATTACCGAAATTCGGTTTCAGTATCGATTTTGGTCTCAAAAACCTGTTTTAATCTATCCTTAATAAGAATAGTAATGTTTGACCAATAAATTAAATGTTTCAATAAAATTTCTTTTACACTTAAAACTTCCCATTTTCTAATAATATCTACATTTTGTTTATTTGTATTATCTTGAAAGATATATTTGGGTGTCATTTTTTAGACGAAAGGTAAACCCTTATAGCCTCGATTATTAGGGTCTGTATCAAACTTCACAAACTAGATTTTGAATCTTGCATTTCATTTAGAATTGCAGATAAAAAAAAAAATTGAAAAAAAAAATCCCTGCCTGCCGGAGGTAGATTTCGAAGTTAAGTATACTAATTTCACCAACAAAAACAAAATCATGATTAGAGATTTATCCACTTTAACAATTTTTTCTGGTCGCTTTTGACGAATTTTTATTTCATTTTTATATAATAGCTGGTTTTATCAGAAACATGTTAAGGAGGTATTCAAAAAAGTACATTTCCATGCTCAACAACTCGAAATTTTCTGGCACATTTTCAGATTAATTTTTAATAGAAAAATTATGAAACTTGCTGACGTGATTTTTGAAGAGATTTATAAGCGACCTGTGTTTTTGTTTTTCGTTCAATTAATTAAAACTTGATTTATGAACAATTATTTTCTCAGTAGGACAATATTTTTCGTTTCTAACAGAATCGCTTCGGGAAATTCTGTTCAAAATGCCCACTTTGACATCATTTTTTGAAACATATTCTGCTTCTATCAAAAAATCGATCTTTACGGTACATTATATAGTTTCTGAATAAGAGAATCTACCAATTGGATGCGTTTGAGAGCAAAAATGAATTTAAAAATGAGTAAGAAAATAAGCAGTTTGGATTTTACTACACCCTTAATACGATGATTTTTTTCTTCAACCGCTATGTATTTTTAATTTGTTTTTGCTGTAAGAATTGGTCCTATCAAAAACTTGTCTATATAAATGTTGTAGACAATATTAAGAAGATATATGATAACTTCATGGGGATTTTATATCTTGTGAATTGACGGAGTTATGGATTTTTTTCATCTTCAACCCCCTCTTTTTGTTTTCGTTTTTATTTTATTTTTTATTTTTTTTGCGTTACGAATTGGTCCTATCAAAAACTTGTGAATATACAAGTTGTAGATAATATTAAGTTTATTTATAATAAAATTAATTGGATTTGATATCTTGAGAATTGGCGAAGTTATGATTTTTTTTCTCCCAAAAACCCAATTTTTGCGCCCTTTGAGCCCATTTTTAAGTTGATCAAAAATCTGTGATACATAAACTTTTGGCCCTATTTTTAGAAGTAATAAAAACTTTAAACTGATTTGATATGTACAAAAATTAAGAAGTTATGGGGTTTTTTCGGTTTTCACAAAACCCCTCTCTATTTCCATCCCCTTGGTCCGATTTTGCCCATTAACGAACTTGACCGAGATTTTATTCCTCTTGATTTTATGTATCAGTTTGGAAGAGATTTGTGCAGAATTGTGGAAGTTATCGTGTACCAAAAACATTTTTTAATTAGATAAAATTCGTATAAAGTATATTATACTGTATCGTTGACGAATTAATTACATATTATTTTATATGAATATAAAAAGATTTGGTCTTAGCCACAGAGAGCCAACTTGGAAAACACGTATAATTACACATATAATTATTTACTAATTATGAATATTTATGTATATATTAACTAATTAAAAAAAATTTGGAAATTTTCGTTTTCGTTTACGGCCGAAAATAGGAAGATTACCGAAATTCGGTTTCAGTATCGATTTTGGTCTCAAAAACCTGTTTTGATCTATCCTTAATAAGAATAGTAATGTTTGACCAATAAATTAAATGTTTCAATAAAATTTCTTTTACACTTAAAACTTCCCATTTTCTAATAATATCTACATTTTGTTTATTTGTATTATCTTGAAATATATATTTGGGTGTCATTTTTTAGACGAAAGGTAAACCCTAATCATTAAGGCAAGACAGTCATTCCTATTTTAAAGTGGGAGTGAAAGAAAAACGGAGACAAATTATAACAGTTGAAAATTACTCGTCAAACGTGGCAAATGCGGTGCTTTCGTACTATAACTAGTTTTATAATAATTTTTTGTACCGCATATCATATATTTTAGTGTACTTCATAAGTGCATATCAATTTCATTCTGTTCGAAAGGCTGTAACATCATTAAAATGCACTTGCAATAATTTTTTCCCATTGGCCGTCATGTAACGGACAAATTTTGACTGTCCCTGTCAGGGCCGAAACTAAGGGGGGAGTGGGGGGGGGGCAGAGGGGCATGTGCCCCGGGCGCCAGAACAAAGGGGCGCCAAATGAAGGATTATACCTTTGGAAAGGATCATTTCCTTCTGATGGACTGATGGCTTCCATTATTATGAAACAGCCATTATAAATGAAGTATTAGGTGAAGATGAAAGAGCAGCCGTAAAAAGTTAGAACTCTGATTTTCTGGTCCGAATGGGAAAAAAAAATGGCCACAATTTTTTTTTGCAAAAAATGTTCAGAGGGACCTCCCCCTTGGATCCGCTACTGTAGATTACGTAGTTCAGTATTACATATTTTATGATTACATATTTTAAATTTTAAAATAAGTCGTCTATTACAAAATTAGTAAAATTCTCTTTGTAAATATACTTTGTGGAAGAGGGGGTGGGGGGCGCCAAAGTCCATGTTTGCCGCGGGTGCAAAAAAGGCTAGTTTCGGCCCTGGTCCCTGTCATTAAACTATACATTCGATTTTCATGAAATTTGAAATGACTCGACAGAATTTTGGAACAATTATATATTTAAAATTTCATACCATTCGGAAGGCTGTAACATTAGTAAAATGCACTTGCAATAATATTTTCACATTGACCGTAATGTAACGGAAAATTTTGACTGTCCCTGTAATTAAACTATACATCCGATTTTCATGAAATATAAAATGACTCGACAAAATTTTGGGAACAATTATATATTTAAAATTTTAGACCATTCGGTTGGGTAGCTTTTGCTCTGTTACGTGTGGATGGACGGTCAGACAGAGAAACAAACGGGCTGAACGACGGCTATAGATGCTTACGTATTTATATAATTACGAACGCACCTAAAAAGGTTGTAAAAAGGTTATTTAATTTCCGTCTTATATGCTGATATAATTGATACTCCCTGGGCAAATAAGTTTTAAAATTCAATATAAATCTGCAGATGTTGCAGATAGTTATTGTTTTCAATGTATAATATCTTTGTTTGTTTTTTCATTTTCTTTTCATATTTGGGATGGATGTCCCTTTTTCTACGATACTTTTTTCTCTTATGAAATGAACCGCTGAATTGATAACACCAGTCTGCATTTTTAAACTTTTGTCAGATGATTTCTTATGAACAAATTTTTCTGAATCAAATTTTAATGCTGATTCCGGAAATGACTTCAAGTTTTGTCCATCATGTCAGGATTTTACAAAAAATAGGAAGTTGTGTTTTCAATATTTTAATTAATGCAATAAAATATTTATCACAATTTCATACTAAGTACTTCATTAAACACGTTAAAAATACTTTAAAAAATATCCTTATAAGTTCATTCTTTAATAAAACTAAAAGGAAACAGTGTCAATTCTTCTTTTTGTCTTTTTTGCCACATCCTCCATCATTTATGTCCCTCTTCAACATCCAACAGTGATATGCACTCATATTTACATTCCATCTTCCCGGTACTTATTCTCCATCTCTTTGATATCCTGGTGAAAGCGCTCACTGTGTTCTTCACTGTAATGTCCCATATTTTCTGGAAAGTAGTCGATATGGGAATACAAAAAGTGCATTTTTACACTTATATTACAGCCCAACTTCTTGAAATTTTCCAGCATTATTTCAATTGACCCCAATCTTTAAGTGTCTACGAAATAAGCTTGAATAAGAAAGATATGCGAAAATCCATCTGCTCACTTCAAACCTTTTTAACTCTTTAGTAAAAAGTGTTTGGTGAGCATTTTTATAAATGAATGGTCAAATAAAGAGTGTTTTTATATTACTGTTCAAATTAACAAAATATCAAGCTAAAAACTGCTGTTCGGCCGGCGGGTTATAAAAGATAAACACCTGTGCATTTTCTCGTTATAAAAGCAAACATACCATGTCGGCCCGGTAGGTCTGCTTTCTTCGAAATTTTGGCCACCGGGCCTTTTATTTAAAAGCATATTCCATCTTTTATTTAAAGAACGCAAAAAAAAGAAGAAATAAAGATATGCTGTTTTCTCGTTAACATCTCGTAATATCTCTTTTTCTAATAAAGGAGTGACGTTAGTAAGAAATTACTCGTGGGGAAAAATTTCTCATCCAATACGGCCCCGAATGAATAAAATATAGTCCCGGTCCGTCCCGAATCTACAGAAAAAGTGAAAAAGCTCAGATCTGTCCCTGTTAAGAACGAAATTCATACCTGTCCGAAAATTTCAAAAAATAAAATTTAGTCCCAGTCCGATCCAAGAATTCAAATAAAAATTAAGCTCTCAACAATCTTAATGAACGAAAATTTAATCGAACTCGGGCTTTGAGACAGTCCCGGGATCTTGGACACTTCTACTATACCTCAGGTGTTTTGCTAAAGTCGGCGTCGGATCGGGTTACCCGCACCCGACCCTAGCGGGTGGCGTCGGGATGGAACTATATTAGGTAGCTTTCTTTACAAAAAGCTAACTATTGCAGCCGTTCGGAGGAAAGCAATTTCAAAAAATTTTGGTATATTTTCATCGATCATGACGCCCAGACCCCGAAACCACCCTCCGTTCAAAATTGATATATATATGTTCGGGCACAGGGGAAAATTAATTTTAGCTTTAGCTTATTTTTCCCACAGAAAACAACCATTTGGCTTATATCATTGAATTCTGTGCCCTTGATAACGTAATTCAATGTATAAGCTTTTCAATTTTTGTCGGTGTCCACTTTTTTCTTTTTTCTTCCATAATAATTCTTATAATATTTTTTTTTTTTTTTAATACTTACAGCTTTAATTCATAATAATTGACGGTGGTAGGTTATGTTTAATTAATGGTAATATATATATATATATATATATATATATATATCTGACCTATGTCACACTGTAACTCTCGTATTTAAGAACCGATTTGGATGTAATTCGGTGTGTACATAGTACATACCAATGTTTCGACCGAGTTCGTTGGCCAGCTTCATCCGCCATTTTGTTTCAAAATGGCGGCCATTTAAAAAATTTAAAAAAATTTAAAATTTGAAATGTGGTACCAAAAAATTAGAAAATGGAAAAATATTTTTTTCTTATGTATTTGACCTTTATACAAAGACTCCGTAGCAGTTTTTGTTTTGTCTATATCTTAAAAAATGGTTGAGTTATAGCATTTTGAATTTGTAGCGTGACTGACATTTTGAAACGTCCTGAATTTTGTCACGCGATAAAAGGCGTATTTATGAACCGATTTGGATGTAACTTCGTTTATATATAGTACAGACCAATGTCTCGACCGAGTTCGTTGGCCAGCTTCATCCGCCATCTTGTTTAAAAATGGCGGCCATTTAAAATTTTAAGAAAAAAATTAATTTGAAATGTGGTACCAAAAAATTAAAAATTGAAGAAATATTTTTTTCTTATGTGTTTGACCTTGATAAAAAGATTCGGGAGCAGTTTTTGTTTCGTCTATATCTTAAAAATTGGCTGAGTTATAGCATTTTGAATTTCTAGCGTGGCTGACATTTTGAAACGTCCTGATTTTTGCCACGTAATAACAGACGTATTTATGAACCGATTTGGATGTACCTTGGTATGTACATAGTAGATACAAATAACTCAACTGAATTCGTTGGCCAGCTTCATCCGCCATTTTGTTTCAAAATGGCGGCCATTTAAAAAATTTAAATTTAAAATGAGATACTAAAAAATTGGAAAATGAAAAAGATTTTTTTTGTATGTGTTTGACCTTAATACAAAGATTCCGGAACAGGTTTTGTTTCGTCTATATCTAAAAAAATGGCTGAGTTATAACATTTTGAATTTCTATTGTGGCTGACATTTTAAAACGACCTGATTTTTGTCACGCGATAACAGGCGTATTTATGAACCGATTTGAATGTAACTTGGTCTGTACATAGTACATACCAATGTCTCGACCGAGTTCGTTGGCCAGTTTCATTCGCCATCTTGTTTCAAAAGGGTTGCGATTTTTTTTTTTAAATGTAATTTAAAATTTAAAATGAGGTATTAAAAAATTGGAAAATGAAAAAGATTTTTTTTATGTGTTTGGCCTTGATACAAAGATTCTGGAGCAGTTTTTGTTTCTGAAAATTTGTCCTTTTGTTTATATCTTAAAAAGTGGTTGAATTATAGCACTTTGAATTTCTATCATGGCTAACACTTTGAAACGATCTTGTATTTGTCACGCGATACCACACGTATTCGCCTATTTCGATGGAAGAAGGCATGTGGATAGTATACATCAATATCTCGACCAAGTTCGCTGGCCAGCTTCATCAGCCATCTTGTTTCAAAATGGCGGCCATTAAATAAAAAAATATATATTTAAAGTGAGATGCAAAAAAATTAGAAATTGAAAAAGGTTTCTTTCTTAAGTATTTCACCTTGATATAAGGATTCAGGAGCATTTTTTGTTTGTCTTTATCTTAAAAAATGGCTCAGATATAACAGTTTCAATTTCTAACGTGGGTGACATTTTTAAAAATCTGATTTTTTGCCTGCGACAGCACTCGTATATATCAACCGATTCCGATGTGATTGAGCATGTGCACAGCAATTACTAAGGTCTCGACCAAGTTCACTGGTTAGCCTCATCCACCATGTTATCTTAAAATGGCAGGCACTTTAAGAAATCACCGAATTTGGCAGCCAAATATAAGTTACTTTAAATAAAAGCAGCTTGGATACAGCTGACTAATTTTGCGAAATTCTCATTCATAATGATTTAGTATTGATAAAAATTGGTATTGAATCTCCTACATTCGGTTTCCACTTAACTGAGCTTCGTGTGTTTGAATAATATAAGTTGGCTTTTTTAAAATAAGGTATATGAAAGCTACCTCTTCCTCCCGGCACTGGCCGGAAGGACTTTTTTTCGTTGCGTGTCGAGTTCGGGTTGACCCGATTTTTCAAAATAATCTCCCAAGGTATTTTTTCAGGTTAAAAATCTACATACAATAAGATTTCCACAATGATCAACTCCCGAAAAGCGGACATGTCTATTTAGCGAACACTTTTTCAATTCCTAACTTACATCTTAATTCCTAACTTCCCTTGTATAATCATACATTTGATTAGTGGGCACCTCCCAATCTACACACCTTTAACATGTGTATGCATGCATAAACTATCACAAATACGATACTGGCATTTTTCTGTTTAGCAGAGCCGGATTAAGCATTTTTGGGGCCCGGGGCTACAGACAATTCCCTTCCCCTCTCCCTGCTACTGGAAATCCCCCCCCCCCCCACACACACACACACATTCACGCGCACAACTTTTTTTTTTTTTTTTTTTTAATCCTAAAATACCAATTTTAAAAGTTGAATATGTATATTGTTGCACAAAAACTTTTTTTTGTTATCTTTAAGAGTGCTCTTAATTATTTTATTTAAATGTATTTATTACACGTACAATTCAAAGGTACTTTATAAACATTAAAAGAAAACGGAAGTATACCAACGTATGAAAACTGACTATTTAAGATTATTTTAACGCAAATTTTTATTTATACAAATTTAATTACATATTTCTGCATTTTTATTCAAGATTTTCGTTATTTAAAATTGAGCTAATAAGAAAAATCGTAAAGAAACATGGAAGGTCTGTGATTTTTACAAGCTTACGAGCACATAGATTTAGAAATACTGTAATTTGGGGAAGATTTTTAAAAGAGATCTCTCGATCTCTGAGATAACTAAAGGTGCATTCACTATTTTTAAAAAGGGCTGGGTACATTTTGCAGATTTTAGAAAGGGCAGGGTAGCCTAGAAGAAACACTGTGTATACATACTGATGTCCAACAATTAAGGGGTAGTCAACGGACGCTTTCGACTGTACACAATTTGTCAACTATCTGAAAATCTCGACGAATTGTCATCCAAATTAAAGGATGTAAAGAACATGTTTGACTTCACATTTTTCAGTAAAGATTTAGACGCGGAGACAATTAGGGGCAAAACAATAAATTTAATAATAAAATAATGCTTGCGATTATCCATGTGACACAAAATGCTCAAAATGGTCTGTCGCTGTAGTAGATGACTATATGTGGGTCCTGTCTAACGTTTGAGTGCATTTCTGGAAGCATAACAAGCATATTCGTGAAGATTTTAATGTTTCTGTGAAAAATTTAAATGCTTTTTGTTTATAGCATGCCGAGTTTCAACCAAATCTAACAGCACATAACGAAAATATGAAAAAGAACACTAGAAAAAGTAGTTTACTGCAATTAAATCATGAATATGTTGAATATTTCATGAGATATGGGCATTTGTATAAAGTAATTCTTCACTGTGCATGCGTGAAAGATTCCAAATTTTTTATTTCCTAATTTGGTAGTCAGCTATTTAGGGCAACTTATATAAAAAAGCCCAGCCAAATATTATGAAAACTCAGAAAGATACAGTGGACTGATTGACAAATTGTGGAAAATCCCTTATAATAAAGCTATTTTTAGAAAGCAACTCACTCTATCGCCCTTATCGATTTGAATTTTTGCAATATTTGACCGGACTTTTTATATAAGTTGCCCCAAATAGCTGACTACCAAATTATGAAAAATGTTTTGGAATCTTTCACGCATGTGCAGTTAAAAAAAAAATTTCACACAAATGCCAAATGTCCATACCTCATAAAATATTAGATATTAATATATTAATTGCAGTATACTATTTCTACTGTTCTTTGTGAAGTTTTTGGGAAGTGGTGTTAAATTTGGTTGAAAACTCTATGTTCTATAAGCAAAAAACATTTACATTTTTCACAGAAATGTCAAAACCTGCACAAATATGCGTGATATGCTTACACAAATGCACACAAATGTTCGACAGGATCCACATAGTCATTTGCTATAGTGACAGGCCATTTTGAGCATTTTCTGTCACGTGGGTGTTCGCAACCATTATTTTATTATTAAATTTATTGTTGACCTCCTAATTGTCTCCGCGACTAAATCTTCATTGAAAAAGATGGAGTCAAACATGTTCTTTACATCCTCAAAGTTCGAACACAATTCATCAAGATTTTCAGTAGATATTCAACAAACCGTGTACAATCGAAAGCGTCCATTCACTGCCCCTTAATTTTTGAACTTCAGTGTATATGTATGCATGTATGTGTGGTAACAACTTTTTCAATTAATGTATGGAGACAAACTAATTAAGCTGATTAGTACATAGAAAGTTTAACAACATTTATATATGAACCTGGGTCGTAATCCAGTTTTCAGTGATGAATACAGGATGTTTAAAAACTCTGATCCGAATTTCAAATATTTGTTCATAACACTAATTGAAATAGTTCAAATTAAATTTTCAACATACTTGTCCTTCTTTGTGTGAAATATAATATCCCGCGAAGTATTGGAAGTAGCCCGAGTCCCATCTGCATACAATCAGCTTTGAACTAGGCACTTTATACTTTGGATTGTATGACATTAGATGTGGTGTTACCAACGAAATACTGCGCACTTCCATCACAATTCTTCTATTGCACTTCGCAATGCCGCCCCCCCCCCCCCCAAGCATCTCATGAAGTTTAAAATCGTTAAAATTCTGTAATTTTTTTCTGTTTTATTTGTCATTTTGTTGCAACAATATTTAAATAACCATCTAAATTATCCCCCCCTCCAAGAAAAAAAATCTCCCCTTTTCCTTCCTCCACGCTTCCAGTACATAGTTTAAAATCTTATTTTTTTTTCTTTTATAACGTTTCTGTATTAATAATTAAAAGAGCATCTAAATTACACTCTCACCCGACTCAAAAAAATTCCGCTTCTCCCCCTACCCCTAGCACATAAACTTTAAAACTCCTTTTCATTTTATTTAAGCTGTATTGTTACTTTGTAGCAACAGTAAAAAAAATAATCAATGAAATCTACCCTTAAATTTCTATTCTCCTTACCCATAATAATATTTCCAAACATTTTTCCATTGAAAAATATACTTACACACAAATATTGTGAAAGACGGGAAACTTTAAAATAATTAAATTATTACATGTGAACAGCATTTTATGGTGAAATTTACATCATATTTAAAAAAGCCCAAATAGTAATATTTCGAAGCACTTTCAATTGGAGAATCGAAAATATATTTACATGTGAATATTAAAAGGAAAAGAAAACTTTGAAATAATTAAAATTTGCATGCGAAAAGCATAAATGGAGACAAAATTATATCATATTTATATATTTAAAACGATTGCCTTATAAAGTCCAAAAGAAAAAAAATTCCAGCCATTACAAAAGGCCGGTAGGCAGCTACATTTTTCACTTAATAATTTTAAACAAGCTGATTTTCAAATGCCCGACAGATCTTACTTAACCCGGGAGAACTTGCTAGTGAGAATGCCCAATTGCTTTTCTTTTACTTTACATTCATATAATATCAACTTTTTTTGGTTGGCTTAGTACTTTTATTCACAAAATAGGTAAAATTATTGTAAAACATTTTAAAATTTTAAATAAAATGAAAAATGATTTAAATAAGAGTCTTAAAAAAGTACGACTGTGAGAGAAAATCTCATGCAGCGAGTTCTCCAGGGTTAATCGAACACGGAAACAACCGTCAGCTATTGCGACAACGGTGGATCCGGTCTTGGAAACCGAAAAATTTCCTAGCCAAAGGGAACTTAAGAGCAGCGCGATTACAGAAAATCACTATTGGTCGTGATAATATCATCCAATCTTTCGTAATCAAAATATCTTTTTAAAACACAGCAAATTAGCATGCTTTTAGAGACTGTAGGGTCTGCTACACGTGGGGTTAGGGAACGTAGCTCGAAGGGGGGCAGAACCCCCAGTTTTGTTAGAAAATGTAACTGTGATATAAACTTTTATTACGAAAAAATATTTTTTCCTCATTAAAAAAAAATAATAAAAATAAATCTAGCTCTTCAAACTTTTCAGAAAATTTACTTTTCTAAGTTCAACCAAGACTATGAACTAAAAGTTCTAAATGTGTATGCTAAAAGTTTTCAGTTTGGCTGAAATAAGTCAATTTTTGTACAAAACATGATACATTTTATTAAATAAATTTTTTGTAATCAAACTTTTGCAACCAGGTAATCTTTTCAAATGAGAACAAATTAGCATATTTTTAGCGGAGTCTGCACAAAGTTGGTGAGCGTAGCTCGTAGTGGGCAGAACAGTTTTAATTTTGTTAGAAAATGTAACTACGAGATAAATTTTTATTACGAAAAAACAATTTTTCCTAATTAGAAAAAATTCAATTCTTCAAAATTTTTGGAAAATTTACTTTTCTAGTTTAATCCGTATCTTGACAATGAGTTAAAAGTTCTAAATATGTGTGCTGAAATTCTTCATTTTTAATGAAATGTCAATTTCGTGCAAAATATGAAATCTTATTAACGCTGTTCTCAAATTCAAAGGAACTACTCTCTGATACATTTCTGAATTCATTTTTGTTCGGAAACGCATAAAATTGGCAGGTGTTCATATTCAGAAACTATGTAATCGAATGGCATTTCCCATGTTTTGATAAAGGCAGAAGGTCTTTCAGAAAATGCCGTCAAAGTAAGTGTTTTGAATCAAATTTCCAGATGCGGCAGTACGAGAAAAGAGGAAAGAAACTTGTCGTCGCGTGACAAGAATCGCTTATTACTTAATAAATAATTTATTTATAAAAAATGGAAGCCGTTATTCGATTCCAAATCGCTTCAATAGTCAGACCTGTCAATTTTATGCCCATTTAAAATTTGTCTGAAAATGCGTCAGTAAGTTTTGCGTTGTTGAGCAATTTGAGAACAACCTTAAATAAATTAATGTGAGAATTTTAAACAATTTAACCCACACGTATTGCGTTTTAGTAAATGGTACAAAAGGAAAAATGCAAGAATATGGAAATTTTAATAAAATAAGGATGTAAGCTATTTAAATAATGAAATCTGTACTAATAAAATAATGTTTCGCTCTTAGTGCGTGTGTGTGTGTCTGTTCGCGATGGCTAGCGAAATCTGTCGCATGTATAAGTCTGAAATTTAAGGTCCTAAATACTCCAAGACAGGTCCGGATGCACAGAATTTTAATTTTTTAAGGCTTTATGCCCTTTAAGTTTTTATGCCCTAAACTGTTAATAAGTAGCCCCATTTTATACGATTTTCTTCGTTTTTAGGGCTATATCTCGATTTAGTTATTCCCCCTTTTCTACATTCCAGTTATGATCCTCGCCGCCTGGGGCCCAGTACAGGGCTCCTTGAGGCTTTTGTGCCCTAAATTGTTAATAAACTGCTTCCTTTTAATCCGATCTTCATTTTTACGATCCTTTTTCCATTTAGTTATTCTCATGTTTCTACATTCCAGTTAAGACCTGGGGCCCTCTACGGTCCTGTAAGGCCCTTCTTGAACTTCTTGTGTGCCGTGTACCCCTCCTTGAAATTTTCTCACCTTCTCAGTGCATTGCTTTAAAGTTCGGTCTTGGGCTCTTCTTCCTGGACCAACACCCTCAAAATTTTTACTGGGGCCCTAGGGCCCTGTTTTAAGCATTAGCTCCCTTCCATTTTTTGCGCATTTCTTTAAAACATTATTATAATGATTAATTCATATCCTATGCTTAATTTTGACTAATTGAAGATCTAAAACGCTAAGTACTAAAACATTTTAGCAAGTTTTCATGTTAGGGCTGTGCTCTCAACTATCAGTTGGCCCCTTTTAGGACCCCTATTACAGCTTCCTTAAAAATTGGTCCGATTCACTAGTTTTTTTTTTTTGTTTTTTTTTTTTCAACAATACCTTTGGACTACCAGATACTACATGAACGACAAGAAAAATTCTGACTTCAGCTACCACCAATTTTGAATCTTAATCGCCTTCTTGGGGCCTTTGGTGCAGCTTCTTTAAAAATTATCCGAATTCCTTGCAATTTTCTTTAACATAGTTCTAGCATCCTCTGATTACTTTTAAAACTACTAAAAAGTATCTTTATAAACAACTACATACCAGTTAAGTCCCTGGCGACTTGGAGCCCGGTACAGGGCCCCTTGAAGTTTTTGTACCATAAATTGTTAATAAATTGCCACTCTTACTCCGATCTTCATTTTTGGAACACCTTTTTCCGTTTAGTTATTCTCCTGTTTCTAGATTCCAGTTCAAATATTTGTGCCCCCTAAGGTCCTGTACGGCCCGATACGGGGCCCCTTGAACTTTTTGTGCGGCATGCATTTTTCACCCCTAATTTTCTCACCTTCTCGGTGAATAATTTTAAAGTTGAGTTTTGTATTCCTCTCCACGGACCAACACCCTCATGATTTTTACTGGGACATTAGGGCCCTGTTTTAAGCATCCCCCTCCCATTTTTTGCGCATTTCTTTAAAATACCATTCTATTGATTATTTCATACCCTATGCTTAATTTTGACTAATTAAAGATCTAAAACGCTAAGTACTAAAACATTTTAACATGTTTTCATGTTATGGTCCTGCTCTCAACTATCAGTTGGACGCTTTTGGGCCCCCTATTATAGCTCCCTTAAAAACAGTACGATTCACTAGCTTTATTTTCTAGCAACTTCTTAGCTACTTCAGCTACCACCAATTTTGAATATTAATCGCCTTCTTTGGGGCCCTTGGTACAGCTTCTTTAAAAATGATCCGAATTGCGTGCAATTTTCTTTAACATAGTTCTAGCGTCCTCTGATTACTTTAAAAACTACTACAAAATATCTTTATACTCAACTACAGGCCAGTTAAGTCCCTGGCCCCTTGAAGTGTTTGCACTCTAAATTGTTAATAAATTGCCCCTTCTTAATCCGATATTAATTTTTGGAACTTTTTTTCCATTTCGTTATTAATAGAAAGGGCAGACAAAAGTTATTCTCCCAGCAGAATAACAGAAGTTATTCTTCCGTTTCTAGATTCCTGTTAAAATTCCGGGGAACCAGGGTCCGATTCGGGGCCCCTTGAACTTTTTGTTCGGCATCCTTTTTTCACCCCCTAATTTTCTCCCATTCTCATTGTAAAATTTTAGAGATGCTTAATTTTGACTAATAGAAGATCTAAAGTGTTCCAACATTTCCGAAAATCTTCTTATAATATTCAATTAAAAGTTTATGAAAAAAAAAAAACACCACTTCTTTGCCTCTTTTAACAGGGACTTTATGCAGGAGAGGGAAATATATAAAAACGATGCGTTATGATCACTTACGCAAAATACTGTTGAAAGATACTGGTCAACAATGTCATTCGAAAGATCGGAAGTGTAGATTTCAGACAGTAAGGGGTCGGTCCTGTGCTCGTTAGTAATTTTTTGGAAAACTGGGTACATGTGTTTTTGAGGCAGAAGAGGGAAATAGAATAAAGATTTTTCTGCTTTTGTCTCGGGGAAAGAGGGTAAAAATGCTAAAATGATGCCTTAGCAAGAGTTATTATCAGACTCGCGAAGCTTTAAACTTGCAAAAGTAAAAGGTAATGGATGTTGACACTTGAAACACGACTTTTTTCCCGCCATTTCAGAATACTTTTATCATTTCAGAAATATTTTTTTTTAGAAATCAAGTAATTTTTAAACCGAAACCTTGATTATTATGAATTAAGCCACTGCTGGGGGCCCCTCGCGAGTTGGAGCCCGGGCTGTTGCCCCCTTAATCCGGCCCTGCTGTTTAGCAGAACAGAAATATTGGTAATATTTTTCGTAGCCTGAGACACGAAAAAAATGGTTCTTAAAGAAAGAATAATCTATAACAACATTTCTTATATACATTTTATATCTCATTCAGTAAATTAAATATTCATTCATATTCAAATACATATTTATTTTCATTTGAAACATAGTTCTGCTCAAACACTTTTTTTGAAAATCACAACAACCCGACTTGCAAAAAACTTAAATATGACCATTAAGAAATAGTCAAGGTGACCCCGACCAGCAGAAAGAAAGTTAGTGTCATCCCGACCCGAAAAAAGAAAATTCAGGACAACCCGATCCGATGAAGGACTCAATGAGGTGTCTGCTATTCAGAGCTTTTACTGTATTCGAATATTAATGAATACCGATTTATCCATTTTTCTATATAACACATAAGTTTCGTAATTAGAGATATAATTGTAGGTTACTTTTCGAAATTGCGATAAAATCTTATTTATTTTCCTTTTATTTCGGCTTCGGGTCGAGTCGGGTTTCGGGTAAAAGGATATTGTATTCGGGTCGGGTTACGGGTAGCCGAAAATTATTTGGTCGGGTTTGGGTCGAGGAAATTTTTTTTTAAAGTTCGGGTCGGGATTTTTCGGCGGGTACGGGTCGGGTTGATTTCAAATGTAATTTTCTGGTTCGGGTCGGGTAACCGATCCACGCGACTCTAATTTCCTCCCCCCCCCCCGTGTCGGAAATACCCCCCGTCGGTCAAGTTCTGCCGCCGCCCCTGTTAAGAACAAAGTTTATTTATGTGTAAAAGCGGTGTCGTTTATTCCGCCCATATAAGGTTATCCTTTATTCTTTATTTTCATATGGGATACAAGGATTTTCCTCTCTTAAGTTCTTTCCTTGAGTATTAAGAGGCTACTTCACTCACGCGAAAACACTCGATTGCTAATGAAAATCCAATTTAAATCAATGTAGAAAGTGAAAGTATTATAATAAAAAAAAAAAATCTGTAAACAAAATCTAAAAAGTAAAAGACGGCCTTCGTAGAGATTGGCCTCAGATGTCTAATGGAAGAAAAAATATTTTAAAATATTGAAATGCAAACGACAAATTAAAAAAACCTCTTCCACAGGACTAACATTAGCGAGCGGGATTTTTTGCCGAGCCTCTTTACCCCAAAACATACTGATATGATCACTTATAATTTGGGGAATTAAGGTGTAATTTTTATCATTGTCAATTATTTCATTTCTCTGCCTGTTTTATGCAAACTTACATTTCTTTTCATTTTTTTTCGTAATTGCGAAATTTCATCTTTCTCTCTCTCTCTTTTCTGATGTAATAGACCTTCTGACGTTAAAGTTATGGTTATTATACATAATTTAAAATATCAGAGGAATTTAACTCTTTATATCCCAAATTATAAATTCATGAAAATTTGATCTTCTAAAGCCTTTTTCGTGAATTTTTGAAACTACATTAGAACAATTGTACAATCATTTTTTAAATTTCAGAAGGATTTTGCAAATTAAAATAAATCAATAAAATTTGGATTTATAGAGATTTTGAACGATATTTATAACTTTACTCAAATATTTTATTTAAAATATTTTTTTAATATTTTATTGAATTAGGAAGAAATGTACAAACATAATGCTCTTACAATAGAAATATAGAAATATTTCCTAATGGAACCCCCCCCCCCCCCAATCTTTCAACATCAAGAAAGCTGAAAAGTTGCAGATGAAAAAGAAATTATCCTTTTAAAAATAATTTTGTTTTGTGCAACCAATCAATAATGCTTTTGGAACAAGTTAAAGTAAAGTATCTATAACTCTTTCTAAACTGTATTACTACTAATCGATATATTAAATTAATTTTTTAACAAGATATTTTAATGGTACTTTAAAAGAACTGTCGGATCAAAAAAAAAAAAAAAATTAAAGACAGCGAAAAAAAGAGAGATTGAGGCCAGGTAATAATTTTTAAAATTTTAAATAAACAATTTTTTTACATTAGTTGTTTCAAATCCAAAGAGGAAAATTTATGACATAAGTTTTAATTCATTTTCGTTCGGAAATGGACAAAACGGGTAGGTGTTGTTATTGTTATTCAGAAATTATGTAATCCAAAGACGTTTTCATTTTTTTCAAACTCAATAGATATTTCAGGAAATACTATAATAGTTGGCGTTAGAGATCTGCATGGGCCTGGCCGGGCGCAAGCATACATTTTTTCTGAAGGCTCGGGCCGTGTTCGGGTCTTACTTTTTTCCTGAAGAATCGGGCCGGGCCTAACTTATTTTTTCTGTGCAGAGCCGGGACTGGTTTCTTTTCTAGTCTTCACGGCCCAAAATTTTCAGTCCTAGTTTTGAGTTAGCCCGTTCAGCCCGTATGAAAATCATTGTCTCGGCGTGACCTGTTCGTTCAAAGGTCAGTAAAATTAAGCCTGGCCCAAAGATTTTTGTAAAATATGCATACATTTTTGAATCGCCATTATTCTACAATTAAATATTAACATTTACTCTTTTGACAGAATAGTAAATTTCTACGCTAATTAAAATATAGCTAAATTAAAATGTAGAAAAACGTGTGAAAATGAACCTGCCTATGACGGAATCCTGTTTTAAACTGAAAATCGTGTTGATCCATGCAAAATTAATATACTAATACGTAAGAAAAGAATATATAATATATTTAAATTTGCTAAGAAGGGAACTTGTCTATAACGCATTTTTTTTTCTTTTCTAAGTAATTGAGTCTTAGAAGATTTAACTGTATAGCATTTTTCAGATTTTTAACAATTCAATGCATGGAATATGGATTAACAATATTAATGATAACTGAAACATTTACATAGAAGAAATAGCGATTCATTAAAAAAAATAAATGTCGCAGCCCGCGGCACTTATATAAAAATGAAGTTTAGAAACACGAAAAAAAAGTTAAAATAGACATTTTTGGTCAGAACTCCTCGTAAGAGTCAAATATTTAACCAAATCGACGTAAAAATCAATGTGTTGTAGCAATTCACTCGGGCCGGGCCAAGCTCGGGCCGAACTTTTAGCTGTTATACCGGGCCTGGAAATTTCGCCCCTTGCAGACCTCTAGTTGGCATTTTGAATCGAATTTCGGGAGGAAAGCATACAAATTCAAGTACAGTCGAACCCAGTTAAGACGCTCACGGTTAATACGCGATCCCGCTTAATACGCGGATTTTGTCCGATCTCTTGAACATCGCCCATAAGGATAATGTAAAAAGATCACGTTTAATACGCGAACGATTATGACGCGATCCCGCTTAATACGCGATAAATTTTCTCTTCTTCGAGGGAAAAAAATCACGCTTAAGACGCGAATTCTTTGATCAAGATGCGAATTCCTTCTTTCTTCTCGAGTGTTACCAATGTAGTGGATTTTTATTATTCAGATAAAAAAAAACACTGTTTTCTAATAGTATTTAATTTATTTAACAACAGATTAATTAAGGCGGAAATTACTAAACGGAAATAGTGGTAGACATTTGAATTTAAAAAAATCCCTCTAAATTAGCAAAACTGCAATTCTTCTTTGATCCCACCTCCTAGTATTCTTCGTCTCTCACTTCGTGTATGTCTTTTCTATAGTAGAGAGAAATAGACGAATTCAGGTTACTCAGATGCGTCATAAAAATTATTGCGATTAGAGATGTTCGTACCTATTGTTAGAGAGATTTTAAATGTACTTTATATCGCTATTTTTATAATACATATTATAGACAGCAAAAAAGGAATCTCGTAAAGATAAAATACGACTCCGATTGGATAATTCTTTTATGTATACTTTACTTTTAGCTATAACAATATTTTATAAGGATAGTTTTTCTTATTATATTAATAATGAAGAACATATTATAATGTTACTCATTATTACAAGTACTAAATATGAATTTAAAAACTGGGTTGTGCTTCAAAAATTTAAAAAAATTAATATTTTTTTCTCTCTGTTAAAAAAAATTAGTGTAGTAGGAAAATTATTTTTGGTTGCAACGTATTAATCGACAATAAAGTCATGTTGGAATCCATATTTATTTTCCGTTATTATTCCAGTTTGTCCTATAAAAAGAAATAATGAGTTAAAGTGGAATACAATTAAATTTCATTCGGAAGATATGTAAAAGACACAATTTTTGACCGTAACGTATAAATGAAAGCTCTGAAGTTCATTTAGACGATTATCTGTGTAAATAAGCCCATTTCCTGCAACATTATACAAATCACGTTTAATACGCGATCCCGCTTAATAAGCGACTTTTGGCCAATCCCTTGAATCGCGTCTTAACCGGGTTCCACTGTATATGAAAATTGAATAAATTGTATGGTCCTGCCATCTATAGGCGAAGAGTACAAACAAAAGTAATTGATTTTGCATATAAATTTCTACTATTGATAAAATGATCACAAATATATGTAATAATTTATAAAATAAATTAAAATTGATCAAACTTATTCTTAATTTGCATTCAATTATTCATAGTTTTAATGGATTATTTGTATTTTTCTTGGCTTTTAATACTTATAATGTGGATATTTCATAAAAATACAAGTATTCTGATAAGGTTTAAAAATATAAACAAAGCAATGATCTAAAATCCAAACAATTATAAAAATCCGCAAAAGACTTTTTTTCCCCAGACAATGCATATTTCTCAGTGTTTCGAAAAAAAGGTTGGCTATTTATATATGAAATCAATAATAAAATCTTCAAGGAAGCGTTGGAAGGGCCTTATTTAACCCTTTCAGTGGCATATAAAATTGTGTTTTTGTAAAATTGAATTTACAGCGGAATTTTCTTTTTCTTTTTTTTTTTTTTAATAATAAGGGAAAAGGAAATTTATAACTTTTTCCCACGAAAGTTAAAAAGTTTCTGCTCAAATCTTGATTAAAATTAGCCCCTCAAAAGGTTAAATGTTAACTTGGTCAGCTACGCAATGTGTTCGGATATCGGCACAGGAAAACATCGTGCAGAATATGTCTAGAATAATCATGAGCATTTTCAACCTGTTCATCGAGTGATGAAATCTGTTTAAATAGGACTAATATTTATATTATTTAAAATATGTTTTTTTTTCTTTGTATTAACGTAGTTCTTAAATTCCCTGTTCAACAACGCGAAACTTTCTGACGTATTTTTAGACGTAAAGGCATAAAATTGGCAGGTTTGACTATTGAAGCGATTTGGAATCGAATAGCGTTTACCATTTTTTAATAAATAAATTACTTATAGAGTTATAAGCAAGGGTGGCGCCAGAGGGGGTCCGGGCGGGCATATGCCCCCCCCCACCCGTCGGGCATACCTGCCCCCCCCCCCCCCCCCCCCCCCCCCCCCGTCGGGGTCAAATTTAATCGTCGCCGGGGAAAATTTTTTGAATTGGGTGTAGAGTCCCTGCACCGGGTCGGGTGACCCGATTTTTCCTGCTCACGACCCGAGTCGTGTCGAGTCGGGGCCATAAATAGAAAAAAGATTTTACGTTAGTTTATAGAAAACGCGGCCCACGGATAAGTTTGCCGCTAATTTTTTTTCTTTGGAAGTCGGATTGGCTTGGCTACAATTTTTTCGGTTTCGAGATGAGTTTTGATTCTTACGCATCGGTTTTGTTTAAGCTGATTTTTCAAAAAAGTGCCCGACTTATATCGCAAATTAGAGTCCTGCATCGATTCAGGTTGCCCGATTTTACCTACACCCGGCCCGACTTACAGCTCTGATTGAGAATAACTTTTTTCGTTGTGGTTGGGTTCGGGTTCGGATGGTTTTGGGGTTAAGTTTTGATACATACGAGTAGTGTTGCCAGGTGACCCGATTTACGTGGAACGTCCCGATTTTTTCCAAAATTCCCGATCCCAAATTACGTCAATTTTTTACACGTTAAATCTAAGTTAAAATTTCATTCCTTAGTCTGCGACGAAAAAATTTAAGAATTTAACCACATGTCTGTTAAAGTCTATCGTCAAAACGGTCGGATGTTACCGAAAACCTTATATATTTTGTTTAGAACTCATTCATGTGCACTCCTTTTCAGTGTTTATTCGATTAACCGCAAACTTAGGCGCGATTATAAGAAATACAATTTCAAGAAGAGACAGGACGACCTGTAAATTCATCTGCTCACTTCGACCTTCTCATTAAAAAGCGTAGGGTAAGTATTTTTACTTTCTTCTATCTTTACAAAAAGAAAGTATTTGATTCATGAAAATTTTTGAATTCCGGTTTTCGGCGGATTTACACGTTTTAGGGGTCAGAGATTCCGAAAAACATGTTTTTACAAAATGTCTGTCTGTGTGTGTGACACAAATTTTGTGGGCACTCTATCTCAAGAACTAATGAACGGAATTTAACAAAACATTAAATTCAGTTAGTCCCTGATATAATCTACCGCTGATTACTTTTTGGTGTAAATCGCCCAACAGGTGGCGCTGCGATGCTGCATTTTTCACGGTTTTTGAAATAGCTATATCTCAAGAACTAATGCACGGATTTCTAGATTACGTTATTACTATAGCTAGATTAGCTAGATTATTAGTATAGCTAGATTATTCAGATTTATTATTAGCTAGGTATTATTAGCTAGGAGTATTAGCTAGGATTATTAGCTAGGTATAGCTAGATTATTCAGATTACGTTAGTATTTGATATAATTTGGTGCTGATTATTTTTAGTGTAAATCGCCCAACTGGTGGCGCTGCTATGCGGCATTATTCATGATTATCGCAATAGCTCTATAATCTATCTCAAAAACTAATGAACAGAATTTAACAAAACCTTAGATTCAGTTAGTCCCAGATAAAAAATGGTGCTGTTTACTTTTTGGTGTAAATCGCCCGGTAGATGGCGCTGCTATGCTGCATTTTTCACGATTCCTGAAACAGCTATATCTCAAGAACTAATGCACGTTTTTTTCTCAAACTTCAGATTCAGTTAGTCCCCGATATAAGTTAGTGCTGTTTGGTTTTTAGTGTAAATCGCCCAACAGGGGGCGCTGCTGGGCTGCATTTATCACGATTTCCGCAATAACTGTGTCTCAAGGACTAACGCATGAATTTTCATTAAACTTCAGATTCAGTTAGTACCCGATATAAATTAGTCCTGATTAGTTTTTGGAGTAATTGGTCCCACAGGTGGTGCTGCTATGTAGATTTTTTTACGATTTCCGCAATAGTCCTACCTCAAAAACTAATGCACGGATTTTCATCAAACTTCAGATTCAGTTGCAACTTGACATAAATTGTTGCTGATTAGATTTTGGTGTAAATCACCTAACCGGTGATACTGATGTGCTTAATTTTTCAGGAAATATTAACACGTATGAGATAGAAGAAAGTTTTGGGATTGCCACATCCGCCTAATTTATAAATGAATAAGTAAATAAAAAGAGAGTTTTGTATAATTATTCAAGTAAACTTAGTATCAAACTAAATTTCTTCTTTGTTCATTAATTTCAATATACAGTAATGTCTCATTTTATAATAAGATGGATATTAATATCTATTTAATATATAGAAGAGGAATGGAAGGTATAAATAAGAAAATAATTATATACATACATAACTTCATTGTAAATTGCGGGAGTATGCATATACAGCAACAACTAAAATCTTGCATCGGATCAGTTAATCCGATTCTAACCGAACGTGTTGGTCAATGGCTCTAAAATTTTGCTGCGGATCGGGTTGATTAGTGTTACCGTTTTCGGGTCATCTCATATTAGAGTTTTGTTTCTTGGTAGTCGATTCGAGTACACTAAATTTTTCCAAAGAAAATATCAGATTATTGTTTCAAATGATAAAAAAAAAATACTTTTATATGAATGAGTAAATGTATGCATTCATTTTTCGAAATATAAAATTGATTTTAGACATATGATTGTAGACTATTTTTCTGAATTGTTTTACATTTAGGATTGATTTTTTCTTTCATTTTATGCTTAGGATCAAGTTTCGGGATTCGAAAAAAAAAAAAATTGGGGAAATTTCGGGTCGGGAATAGCTCGAATCATGCGGAGTTATAATTATCAATTCCTGTTTAGGGTTGTAGGTTCGCATTTAGAACTTTAAAAAATCGTGTAAAAAAGAACACCGACTTACTTGATAATTTAAACTTGATTGTATTATTAGATTGAACAATTTTAATTAATAACTTAGTTATACTTTGTAGAGGTCTGTACGGGCCGAAATTTCCAGGTCCAGGCCAGGCCCGACTCAGAAAAAAAAAGTTCGGGCTGGCCCGGTATAAAAGTTAAAAGTTCGGCCCGAGCCCGGCACGGTATAAAAATTAAATGTTCGGTTCAAGCCCGGCCAGGAAAAAAGTTAAAATCTCGGCCCGAGTCCGAACCAGCCCAACGGAATTTCTACAAAACATAGATTTTTACGTCGATTTTGTTAAAAGGAGGAGTTCTGACCAAAAATACTTATTTTAGCTTTTTTTTTTCAAGTTTATAATCTTCATTTTTAAAGAAGTGCCCTAAGTTGCGATATACATTTTTTTTAATGAACCTCTATTTGTATGTAAATGTTTCAGCTATAATTAATATCGTTAATCAAAAAATTATGTATTGGAGACTTAAAAATCTGAAAAAATCTGCACAATAAAATCTTCTAAGACGGAATCGCAAAGGAAAGAAAAAAAATCCTTATACACAAGTTCCCTTCTTAGCAGGTATAAATGCATTATATATTCTTTTCTCACCTATTATTATATTAATTTTGCATGGATCAATAAAATTTTCCATATAAGACATGGATTTCTTCATAGGCTGGTTCTTTTTCACACGTTTCACTGTATTTCAATACTATTGCCTAGAAATCTACTATTCTTTAAAACGAATAATTTTTAATTTTTAATTGTAGAATAATGTCAATTTAAAAATATATGCACTTTTTGCAAAAAATTTTGGGCCGTGCCAAATTTTACTAATTTTTGAGCCGATCAGGTCATGCCGAGACAATGATTTTCATACGGGCTGAATCGAGTCCGGGACTGAAAATATCGGCTTTTGAAGACCTCGGAAGAATGAAACCTGTCCAGTCTCGGTACGAAAAAAAAGAGTTAGGCCAGGCCCAATCCTTCAGAAAAAAGTAAGGCCCGAGC
Source organism: Maratus speciosus (assembly GCA_963932465.1). Taxonomy (NCBI): domain Eukaryota; kingdom Metazoa; phylum Arthropoda; class Arachnida; order Araneae; family Salticidae; genus Maratus; species Maratus speciosus. The sequence continues at coordinate 66,098 of CAWVRF010000225.1, read as the reverse complement.
CCGACCCGGAAAGAGTAGTGACTAGGCCTGACCCGGCCCGAGTGCCATGAATAAAAATAGGTCCAAGCCCGGCCCGTGCAGACCTTTAAACTTTGACTGTTTCAAAATAAGTATAAATTTAAAGATTTTTTTCTTTAACATCGACAAGACTTTGTTTTATGATTGAGCTGATATTAAAATAATGAACTTTTACATTCTAAGCTATTTTACAAGTTTTCCTTTAACTTGCATTTTACTTCCAGAATTTTGTATTTCAGTTTTAGTCTCAGATTTAAATTCTGTATCTTATCAGGAGTTAGAGGACCATGCTGTCTGGTTTCGATCAATATACACTCTTAAAAAAAAAAAAAAAAAAAAAAATACGTGAGTTGAAAATGTTTCTTCAATTGCTTTTATTATTATAATTGTAAAAACACGAAAATTCCTGTTTTGATTTGTGCATTCCCCCCCCCCCCCACCCCAAAAAAAAAAAAAATACAGAAAATTATTAATCTAACGTTAAAATTATCTGAATTTGAATTTTCGTCAAATCACAGGGGTGTTCCCGTAACTGTACTGCAAGTTACTTTTTTGTATCGGAAACCGATTTTTTACGTATGTCTCTTTTCCTTCAAAACACGAAAAGTTCGCGAATCGAAGCTCATTTTTTTTTTTTTAATTATCCTGTCAAAAGACGGAAATTTCTTCAAATAATAGAAAAATCTGTTCCAACTACACACTGTAAAAAAAAATTCCGCAACGTTCCTGGGAAAAAATGGGCAGCTGAGTTGCCCATTATTTCCAAGAAACATTTCTTGAAAATGACTGGAACTTTACTGTATATGTTAAAAGCATTCTACAGAAATACCAGTAAGTTTCCTGCGAAATACCAGGAATATTTCTGTTGACAGCAAAACATTACTGACATTTCACAGCATGCGGGATCCGCAGACGATTTTTACATTTCCAGTTGACAATTTTCGCTTTATTATCATTATTTGTTGGAATGAAAAAATATTTTGAAATTGACATCAAAATTATTATTTATAATTTACACGAAAAAATAAATTTTCAGTTAAAATTCAATAAAGTAAATATATATATGATATATTGTTTCTGAACTTTGCTTAAAATATAAAAATATATAAATGTAAATAATAATTAGAAAAAAAAATCTAGACATAAAATAGTTTGAATTTTCGTCAGTAATTATGTTAGTTTACAAGTTAGATAAAATACATATAAATTTTCATGAAAAGAAAAATCCTAAACGTAATTGTATGTTTTTTCCGAAAAAAAAATCAAATTTGCAGCAATTCAAAGTGTCAAATATATATCAAATTTAAATCAAATTGTAAAGTGTTAAAATATAAAATTAATTAAAAAAGAAAAAAAAAGTCAAGAGGTAGCATCGAACTCGGGCCGTACGGGTGGCGTGCGAGCCTTCTGCGCCCACACCACGAAAGACACGTTGAGAGTTGCAAACTAATGGGTATTTGAAACGTATGCTAAACCTCGGCATCTAATTTCTGAAAATCTAAGTCCCATTTGAAGAAATCCTTTCACAAGAATAATTAGAGATAAGAACTCTAAAACATACTTTAAATTAATCAAAATCGGTGAGAATCATGTTTGATGGTCCCCTGGTTAATGGAGATCCAAATAATAGGTGTATTTTTTTACACGGTCTGCTCGTTAAACATTCCACAGACAAGTACGAGAGATAATCTCTTAGCGATGTCACAGAGGTATTGTATTTTCACCTGAATGGTCTTGACAATAGAGACGTAAAGGATTGTGTCGTCTATTGATTTATTTGCATTCCATATTGATTTTTTTACATTTATTTAAGGAATTCGTTTTCGACACTCGCGCGCGAGCAACGGATTATAGCAAAAAAATAATAAATGGCGGCCGCAGCGTTTTGCTGCTTCCAACTTTTGTTCCGGAACGTTTCAGATAAGAAAACCAGAATTTCACAGGAAAGAGCTAAATTATTCTGAAAACCTGAGAAAAGGCGAAACGTTTCTGGATTTTACATGGAACGTTACCATTTTTTTTTACAGTGCAGATGCGTTCCGGAAACTTGCTGCCTGTGCTTTTTACGTTTGAAGAAATGTTTTCTTGAGAGTGTACGTAATAATAATTGCGCTTTTTCAAAAACGGCTGAAATGCAAAATAATGAAAAAAATAAAATGCGGAAATAAATGCATTATTGTCATAAAATTACTGTTAATTATTTAAAAATCTCTAGTTTCGTTTAATTAATTTCATCCATTCCTTTATGGATAAAGTATAATTCACGTACATTCAATACGAAGAAAGGAAACTATTTAATACAGCAACCTGTTGAGATGGAACGACCAAAGAATCGGAAGAACTTTCCATTTAAGACAGGTTTAATCTTAGCCTGTTTTAGCTGATATTGCGAAATTTTTCAGTTATCAGTTTAAGGCATTATTCCGTTACACGGGTTCCGTTTTAACGGATTTTAAGCAGGATGTCCCGATTTTCAAGCGCCTGCCCCGCTTTTTTTCTCTCTCTGTCACGCTTTTTGCGATACTAAGTCTTGACAACATTACTTACGAGCCAAGTTCGAATTAGCTCAATTTTACAAAAAGAAAGTCTAAGCTATTGTTTTAAATGAAAAATTATATATTTAAATTTGAATAAATCGCTTTACATGATTATTTTCTACATAAAAGATAGAATTGATATTAGAGATATGACTGCAGACTATGTTTTCATAACTGTATTAAATTATAGATCTTTTTTGTGTCGAGTCGGATTTGGGTTGAAGTGTTTCGGTTTAGAGTCAATAGAAAAATTGTTGTCGGGTATTGAGTCAACGGAAAGTTTTTGTAGGTTTCGGACTGACTTTAAGCTGAACGTTTGGGTCGGCTATAACCCAACCCGCGTAGGAATCTATTTCAAATGAAAAACTACGCATTTGAATATGAATGACTCCTTACATCTTTTTTTCTACATAAAAGATATCATTAATAGTGGAGATATGATTCTATAATTTCATTATATTTTGGATCTACAGTTGAACCCGTTTAAGACGCTCACGGTTAATACGCGATCCCGCTTAATACGCGGATTTTTTCCGATCCCATGAACATCGCCCATAAGTCTAATGCAAAAATATCCTGTTTAATACACGAATGGTTATTACGCGATCCCGCTTAATACGCGATAGATTTTCGGGCCTATAAGGCAAAAAATCACGTTTAAGACGTGAATTCTTTCTCCAGTGTTGTCACACTGTTTTCGAATAGTAATATTTACTTTATTTAATAACAGCTTAATTAAAGCGAACATTACTAATCGGTAATAGTGGTAGAAATTTGAATAAAAAAATGCCCGCAAAATTAGCAACACTGCAATTTTTCTTTGATCCCGCAATCCTAACATTCATTGTTTTTACTGTAGTAGAGAGAGATAGACGAATTCAGGATACTCAGATACGCCATAAAAATTATTATGATTAGAGATCATTATGCCTGTTCGTTGTGAAGTTTTAAATGTACTTTATACCACTACTATGTTTTATAATGCATATTATAGACAAAATAAATAAATAAATAAAAGAGGAAACTTGCAAAGATTAAACAAATATGATCGCGGTTGTATAATTCTGCTATGTTTTCCACGTTTTTCGTTATTTTTTTTTACTATACTAACAATATCTTTTGCACAAAATTAATAAAGAGTTTTTTTCATATTAAAAGAAGGGCATTTATAATGGTAGTTATTATCACAAGTACTAAATATGATTTTAACAACTCGATTGCGCTTAAAAGATTTTTTTTTTCTGTTAAAAAAAAATAAAAATTGGGACTAGAAATAAAATTATTTTTGTTGTTTTATCTTTGGTAATAAGTAACTAATTAATCGACAATAAAACCATGTTTGAATCCATATTTACTTTCAGTTATTATTCCAGTCGGTCCTATAAAAAGAAACAATAAGTAAAATTGAATACAATTAAATTTAAATCTAAATACACTATGTATACGACACGATTTAAGACCGTAAACATAATGAAAGTCTCTAAAAATCATTTTAGACGATAAGGTGTGTAAATAAGCGCGGTTTCAGTATCTTTATGCAAATCACGTTTAACACGCGATCCCGCATAATACGCGACTTTTGTCCACTCCCTTGAAACGCGTCTTAACCGTGTTCCACTGTATTTTCTCTGATTCCGGGCTTCAGGTTGTGATTGGAATTAAGTATTCTGGGTTCGATTGGGTTGCGGGTAGACGGAATGTTTTTGGTTGGGTTCGGTTCGGGTTGCAGCTTGGTTTTAAATAAAATTTGCTGGGCTGCAAATTTTATTTATTACCTGGGTAGGACCTTAGTTAGGTGTAACGTTTAACTGCTAGTTTTCATGGTGACACTTTCGCTAACAAATTTAAATAATTTTAAATTAAAATAATTGTTGGTCATTTCATGCGTTTCCGATAGGATTTGTCAGCTAATTTTTTTTCAGTTACTTCCGACATTAAAATACATGGCCAACCCGGCCTGAACACGAACCGCGTTTCGAAAAAAATTGGTCACCTACTTTACCTGATGAGGAACTCTTGTTTCTAGGCCTTTGCATTTTCTTAAGGGCGGGGTGGTCCGCAGTAGTTCGACTCAGAACCGGAGAACTGTTCCATACTTTGTCGCTCACACACTGCAGTGTATGTGTCATATATATGCACGTAAAATCTGTAATATTGAATGACCTCTTATTGGAACGTTGCTGGGTGGAAGAAGAGTTGACGCAGCAGATTTTTTCCTTTCGGGTAATGCTCACAAGTGTGCAAACTTTTTCTGTTGTGGATTCGTCCGCCAATAAAGATTAGGTGACTAGTAAGGTGTTTCTAAAATACCCTCTTAAGAGATTTTTTTTCACTTTATTTATCTACAATATTCTTTGACAAGCTTCGAAATTTATGTTTCGAATAAAAATCTTTCGGCCCTGTGTAATTCATCTCTAATTTAATTAGCAGTGTGAGTGTTAAAGATCTGCAAGTTTCGGAATGTGCCACATCCGGACGCGAAAATCTTATGTTTTTTACGTGATTAACCAACATATTCCATCTGTTATTTTAAAAAAGAAACAAAGAAATTTTTGCTTTTAACCACTAATAAAGAAGAAAAGTTACCACGACATTATCGTGGAAAAAAAAAATCTGAAGTATAAATAAAGTCCCGGTCCGGCCCGAATCTACAGACAAAAAATATAAGACCCGGACGTGTCACGGGGAGAATGAAGTTCTGGTCAGACGTAAATTTTCAAAGGCTAAAATTTCTCAAAAGCAAAACCGAGTTTTCAGATAAAATTAAGCCCGGTCCGAGTTTAATGGAAGAAACTTTTACCGAGCTCGGGCTTCGGGAGAGGGTTGGGCTCATGGAGACCTAATATATATTATGAATTCGGCCCTTCCGTCGGGGATACTGTGCCCCCCCCCCCAGGGGGCAAGTTTGGCGCCGCCCCTGGTTATAAGCAAATCTTGTCACATTGACATGACGACAAGTTTTTCCCCTTTCTCGCATCGCTGCGTCCTGAATTCGGTTGAAAACTCTCAATTTGACAGTATTTTTTTTTAAGATCTTTTGATTTTTACCAAAACATGTAAAACGCCATTCGAAGACATAGTTACTGAAACAGTAGACCTGCCAATTTCATGCGTTTCCGAATAAAAATGAATACAGGATTGTGTCAGAAATTGGTTCTTTTGGAATTGGGAACAGCCTTAAGTTTTAGTTTAATCAATCTACAAATACTACTACTACTACTAATAATAATAATTAGAGATTGACCGAAAATTAGGGTTCGGATTCGATTTTGACCAACAATCCGGGTTTCGCCGGAAATTCGTTTTCGGTGAAAATGCTGCGAAAAATTCGGCCGGACCGAAACCATCTGTATTCCAAAAATCTCGCTTCTTCTTTCGGAAATTTTCAACAATACTCATTGATTTGAGATGTATCGGCTCAAAGGAGACACTCTTTATTTCTTGCTATATGAACATCACTGTTTATAGTTATAAGTCACGACTGACTCAAGACGTGAGTGCAATTTATAAAGCAAGCAATGTTATATTACTAAACTTTGAAGATGTTTTTCACGTGCTTATTAAATGCGGTAGACTTGACAATAATAGAACATTTTAGGAAGATTTCGTATGAAATACTACCTATTGGGATCGTTCCTATGTTGGAATTTCTGAAAAATTTTTGCAGATCTACACCGATCATGACCCCTAGAACCCAAAACCACCCTCAGTAAAAAACTTTATATATCTATATATCTATCTGTCTATCTATCTATCTATCTATCTGTCTATCTATATATATCACTTTCTTCTGGACACGATAACTTTCGTAATTCTGCACCAATCTCTTCCAAACTGATACATAAAATCAATGGGCATAAAATCTCGGTCAAGTTCGTTAATGGGCAAAATCGGACCAAGGGGATGGAAATAGGGAGGGGTTTTGTGAAAACCGAAAACCCCCCATAACTTCCTAATTTTTGTACATATCAAATCAGTTTAAAGTTTTTATTACTTCTAAAAATAGGGCTAAAATTTTATGTATCACAGATTTTTGATAAAGTTAAAAATGGGCTCAAGGGGCGCAAAAATAGGGTTTTTGGGAGAAAAAAATTCACAACTTCGTCAATTCTCATGATATCAATTCCAATTAATTTTATTATAAATCTCCTTAATATTATCTACAACTTTTATATTCACAAGCTTTTGATAGGATCAATTCGTACCGCAAAAAAAAAATTAAAAACGAAAACAAAAAGGGGGTTTGAAGAAGTAAAAAATCCTTAACTCCGTCAATTCAAAAGATATAAAATCCCGATGAATTTATCATATATCTTCTTAATATTGTCTACAACATCTATATAGACAAGTTTTGGATAGGACCAATTCTTACAGCAAAAATAAATTAAAAATACATAGCGGTTGAAGAAAAATTCATCTAAGTAAAGGTGTATTCAAATCCAAACTGCTTATTTTCTGTCTCATTTTACAATTCATTTTTACTCTCAAAGGCTTCCAATCGGTACGTTTTCTTACTCAGAAACTATATAATGTACCGTAATGGTCAATTTCTTGATAGAGGCAGAATATATTTTTTAAAAAATGCTGTTAAAGTGGGCATTTTGAACCGAATTTCCCGATGCGGATTGTGTTGGAAAAATCATTGAATTAAGGATGCACTCAAATCCAAACTGCTTATTTTCTGACTCATTTTTAAATTCATTTTTGCTCTCAAACGCATTTAATTGGTAGATTCGCTTATTCAGAAACTATATAATGTACCGCAATGATCGAATTTTTGATAGAGGCAGAATATATTTCAAAAAATGTTGTCAAAGTGGGCATTTTGAACGGAATTTCCCGAAGCAATTGCGTTATCACTTTCTTCTGAACACGATAACTTCCGCAATTCTGCACAAATCTCTTCCAAACTGATACATAAAATCAAGGGACATAAAATCTGGGTTTAGTTCGTTAATGGGCAAAAGCGGACAAAGGGGATGGAAATAGGGAGGGGTTTTGTGAAAACCGAAAAAACCCCATAACTTCTTAATTTTTGTACATATCAAATCAGTTTAAAGTTTTTATTACTTCTAAAAATAGCGCCAAAAATTCATGCATCACAGATTGTTGATAAAATTTAAAATAGGCACAAGGGGCGCAAAAAACAGGGTTTTTGTGAGAAAAAAATTCCTTACTTCGTCAATTCTCAAGATAGCAAATCCAATTAATGAGTTTTTAATAGAACCAATTCGTACCGAAAAAAAAAATAAATAAAAAAAGATAAAAACGAAAACAAAAAAGGGGGGGTTGAAGAAGAAAAATTTTCATAAATCCGTCAATTCACAAGATATAAAATCTCCATGAATTTATCATATATCTTCTTAATGTTGTCTTCAACATTTATATAGACAAGTTTTTGATAGGGACAATTTTTACAGCAAAAACAAATTAAAATTACATAGCGGTTGAAGAAAAAAATCATCTTATTAAAGGTGCATTCAAATCCAAACTGCTTATTTTCTTACTCATTTTTAAATTCATTTTTGCTCTCAAATGCATCCAATTGCTAGATTATCTTATTCAGAAACTATATAATGTACAGTAATGATCGATTTTTTGATAGAGGCAGAATATATTTCAAAAAATGATGTCAAAGTGAGCATTTTGAACGGAATTTCCTGAAGCAATTGTGTTATCACTTTCTTCTGGACACGATAACTTCCGCAATTCTGCACAAATCTCTTCCAAACTGATACATAAAATCAAGGGACAAAAAATCTCAGTCAAGTTCGTTAATGGGCAAAAGCGGACAAAGGGGATGGAAATAGGGAGGGGTTTTGTGAAAACCGAAAAAAAACCCATAACTTCTTAATTTTTGTACATATCAAATGAGTTTAAAGTTTTTATTACTTCTAAAAATAATGCCAAAAATTCATGCATTACAGATTTTTGATAACATTAAAAATATGCTGAAAGGGCGCAAAAAATAGGGTTTTTGGGAGAAAAAATATCCTTACTTCGTCAATTCTCAAGATATCAAATCGAATTAATTTTATTATACATCTGCTTAATATTATTTACAACTTTTATATTCACAAGTTTTTGATAGGACCAATTCGTACCAAAAAAAAAAAAAAAAAAAAAATTAAGAACGAAAAAAAGAAGGGGGGTTGAAGAAGAAAAATTTTCATAACTCCGTCAATTCACAAGCTATAAAATCTCCATGAATTTATCATATATCTTCTTAATATTGTCTTCAACATTTATATAGACAAGTTTTTGATATGGAAAATTCTTACAGCAAAAACAAATTAAAAATACATAGCGGTTGAAGAAAAAAATCATCTTATTAAGGGTGCATTCAAATCCAAACTGTCTATTTTCTTACTCCTTTTTAAATTCATTTTTGCTCTCAAACGCATCCAATTGCCAGATTCTCTTATTCAGAAACTATATAATGTACAGTAATGATCGATTTTTTGATAGAGGCAGAATATATTTCAAAAAATGATGTCAAAGTGGGCATTTTGAACAGAATTTCCCGAAGCGATTGTGTTAGAACGAAAAATATTGCCCTACTGAGAAAATAATTGTTTACTAATCAAGTTTTAATTAATTGAACGAAAAATAAAAACACAGGTCGCTTATAAATCTTTTCAAAAATCACGTCAGCATGTTTCATATTTTTTTTAAATTAAAAATGAATCTGAAAATGTGCCAGAAAATTTCGAGTTGTTGAGCATGGAAAAATATTTTTTTTTAATATCGCCTTAACATGATTCTGATAAAACCAGCTATTTTATAAAAAGGAAATAAAAACTCATCAAAAGCAGACAGATAAAACTGTTAAAGTGGATTTATATCTAATAATGACTTAATTTTTGTTGGTGAAATTAGTATACTTAACTTCGAAATCTACCTCTGCCTGTAGGCCGAGCCGGCAGGGATTTTTTAGTTTGAAACCGCAGAAGTGTTTCGAGTGCTGTTTTGTTTTGGAAAAAGGGTAGTAAAACAGATGATATTCATTTACAAAAATCATTATAAAAATAAATCGAGATATGTAAGGGAGCTTGGAGATGAATGAGACAAGGGATGGATGGGACATTCTCAATATTTCAGGCAATAAACATTTATTTTAAATTGAATCTTATCCTCATATAAGGCTGTACCACAGTGTGCTTCAGAACTAAAAGTAGGACCACATTGCTGATTTCATTTTCCTTCAAAGTTGCATTTTCTGAAATCTCTGCTTAAAAGTAAGTTTTTTTAACATTTGAAGATGTGAAATATCTTATACAATATAAAAAATTAAGCAATGTTGTAGTTATTTATTTCAAGGTTCAATATCGATAATTAAAATGAATGAGCAGTAACTATTGTGACAAAATAATTTCCGAGGAAAAATGGCTGATAATTGAATATATGCATCATGGGGATGATTGGGACTTTTCAAATGGGGATGAATGGGGCTGTCTCATTCATCCCTACAGATGTTGAAAATCTTATTTATTAACTAAATAGTGTTATATAAGTTAATAAATTAATAATTGTTTCAATTAGTATTAAATATTAGTTTTAATAGTAAGTATTAAATAGTATTATATAAGTTGTTATTGTTCAAAATTTCTGAGTGTTATTCATTGCATTGTAATAAATATTAATGGTTTATCAAAAAATTTGTACTGAAACTTTATCAAAATAGATAAAATTGTTAAAAATAATGTATGTTTATTGATCAAATGGGGGAAATTATATTGAATTTTGAAATGTTGCATAAATAAATCCCCACCCTAACATAATTTCATTTGTGTATGTTTCTAAGATACATTTAATTAATATTCATTAATAATTTATGATTGAAAATTATTAACTATGCCATATTTAAAAGATAATTTGCACTTTCATTTCAAATCTAAAATGCCTCATAAGTGGGAAAAAAGAACTGATTGATAGCCGAAGTCTGGATCAAAAGTTAAAACTGCAATAAAAGAAGTTATTGAAAAAATATATATATCGATTCGTGCTGTAAAATCATATATTACAAATATAATTACATATAAATTTATAATTATAAATTTTAATTTGGTAAAATTGAATACACGGAGGAAAATCTTTGTGTCCCATCCATCCCTATTAGTGTCCCATTCATCCCTGCTGTGGGGATGATTGGGACGGAGAGGAACTTTTTTTTTCATAATATTTTTCTGAATAAATCATAATCTAGAATAAATATTGTTCATATATGTAGTCAAATACCTAATGTATGAAATGTGATATATAATATTGATAATAACTTAAATAAATAAAATTAAATAAATATTTTTGTGAAAATGTCCTATTCATCCCCCATCTCCACCTATGCATAAAACATTTTTTAATTAGATGAAATTCGTGTAAAGAATATCATTTTGTGTCGTTGATGAATGAATTACATGTTATTTTATATGAAAATAAAAAGGTTTGGTCAGAGGCACAGACAGCGAACTTGGACCACACGTATAATTACACGTATAAGTAATTAAAAATTATGAATATATATGTATATATTAACTACTTTTAAAAAAAATTTGAAATTTTCGCTTTCGTTTTCGGCCGAAAATAGGAAGATTACCGAAATTCGGTTTCAGTTTCGGTTTTGGTCTCAAAACCTGTTTCGGCCTATCCTTAATAAGAATAGTAATGTTTGACCAGTAAATTAAATGTTTGAATAAAATTTCTTTTGCACTTAAAACTTCCTCATTTTCTAATAATATATCTACATTTTATATATTTTTATTATCTTGAAAGATATATTTTGCGTGTCATTTCTTAGATGAAAGGTGAACCCTAATCATTAAGGCAAGACAGGCATTCCTATTTTAAAGTGAGGGTGAAAGAAAAACGGGGACAAATTATAACAAGTTGGAAATTGCTCGTCAAATGTAGTAAATGAGTTGCGTTCGTACTATAACGAGTTTTATAATAGTTTTTTGCCCCGCATTTTGTATGGAATGTATTTTTAAATGTACTTCATAAGAGCATATCAATTTCATTCTGTTCGAAAGGCTGTAACATCATTAAAATGCACTTGAAATAATTTTTTCCCATTGGCCTTAATGTAACGGAAAACTTTTGACTATCCCTGTAATTAAACTATACATCCGATTTTTATAAAATTTGAAATCAATCGCCAAAATGTTGCAACAATTATATATTTAAAATTTCAGACCATTCGCAAGGCTGTAACATCATTAAAATGCACTTGCAATATTTTTTTCCCATTGGCCGTAATGTAACGGAAACTTTTGACAGTCCCTGTCATTAAACTATACATCCGATTTTCATGAAATTTGAAATGACTCGACAAAATTTTAGATCAATTACATTGTTAAAATTTCAAACTATTCAGTTGGGTAGTTTTTGCTCTGTTATATGTGGACGGAAGGACAGACAGACGGACTGAACGACGACTATAGGTGCTACGTATTTATATAATTACGAACGCACCTAAAAAACTTGTTAAAAGGTTATTTAATTTCCGTCTTATATGCTGATATAATTGATACTCCGCGGACAAATAAGTTTTAAAATTCAAATATAAAATCTGCAGATGATGCAGATAGTTATTGTTTTCAACGTATAATATCTTTGTACCGTCAACTACTTTGGTTCTTGCAGGGTTACTTTGGTCCATCTCATAAAAAAAGGTTTTATTCTTTGTATTAAACAAATAATGCAAGATAATTCGGAGTTTTTGCCCTTGAAAAATATTTTAGACCCTACGATAAGGTATTTGAATAGTTTGGGGGTAATTAAAAATTTTTTAGTGACAACATTGGATGTGTTTGTAAACAACTGTTTTCTTGTGTAGATTTTAACTCCCTAAACTTTCTATAGTGAGACAATCTGGATAAGAGATACAAATAAGGTAAGTGTCAAAATATTACCTTTAGTAACCTGTAACCCATGTGTGATCATAGTTTTTCCTTTAACTTTTCATTTTGACACAAAATATTTACGTTTTCATAAAGCTAACATGAAAACTAGTTTTTCGGGGCTACTTTGTGCCAGTTTTGGTCTGGAAAAAGCCCCAGTTACTCAGAAATGCCTTTTATACAACCAAATCTCTTTAAAATGTATTAAGTAACATTTTTTTCAAATGTTACTTTAGCAAAATGTTACAGTAATTATTTTTGTTCCAGTTGATGAGGATAACATGATGAAAACGGTTTCTCGTGTCTTTAATATTAACATTTGGTTTATTGTGCTTAAATGTAGAAAGAAAAAAAAATTGTTTATCAAGTTTGCAGTGGTAATCCATTAACAGATCCTGTTGCAATCAATTGCTATTATTCAGTATTCCAACATATGAAATGTATTCATTTTATATGAAAATAAGTGAATGGACCAAAGAAGCCCCCAGCAGGGGTTACTTTGATCCAAAACTTTGAAAATAGTTAAAAAATAAAAATAATAAAAAATTGTCTCTTTAAAACCATACAGTTTGCTTCACTGTTTCCTGTTAATTGATTACAATTAAATTTCGACGTTGAAAAATCATATATAATATTTTTTAATAATGGAAATGTGAGTGGAATCAGGAAAAAGTGGCCCAAAGTATATTAATATATAATTGACGGTATGTTTTGTCATTTCCTTTCCATAATTGGGATGGATGTCCCATTTTCTACGACACTTTTTCTCTTATGAAGTGAACCGCTGAATTGATAACACCAGTCTGGATTTTTAAACTTTTTGTCAGATGATTTCTTACGAACAATTTTTTCTGAATCAATTTTTGATGTTGATTCCAGAAATGACTTTAAGTTTTGTCCATTACGTCAGGATTTTACAAAAAATAGGAAGTTGTGTTTTCAATATTTTAATTAATGCAATCAAACATTTATCACAATTTCATACTAATTACTTCATCATTAAACACGTTAAAATACTGTAAAAAAATGTTCTTATAAGTTCATGATATTTCTTTAATAAAACTAAAAGCAAACAGTGTTCAATTAAACAAATTTTCTTCTTTTTACCCGACTGCCAAGAAGGGTTATGTGTTTCACGCGTATCTGGGTATGTGGATTTCTTTATACCTTCGAAACATCCCAACGGCTGGATGGATTTTAATGAATGAGGTCTCTATCGATTCGTCTTAACAGTCCATTGGTTATAGGCTAGCTTTTGTTTTTATAAATTCAAAATGGCGTCCGTAAAATATAAAATAGCGGTAGAGAAGAAAAAAATTTACGCACCCTATTGAGTGGCATATCATTGGATAGATCTTTCAAAATGAAGACGATGTTTCATTGACTATTTTACAGTCAGAAGCTCCGTTTAAATATTACACAACCTGGAAGCTGTGTAGGCAGGATCTCTAGCTTTACTGTAACTCTAACATTCATAGACATCTATAGGCCTCATCAAAATAGTGTTTATAGATAGGAACTAACAATTAAACACAACTTAAAATTCATTAATACAAGGAAATAAAAAAATAGATAAGTAATATAAAAAAATAGTTTCACAGTTTTTTGATGAGTTTTGATGAGTTTTTGATGAGTATGATAAATAGTTTGATAAGAAATAATTAATTAGATCGCTTTTTATACAGTCGGAATTTTTGAATTTTTAAATTTAATTTTAATTGTCTTTTTTGCACATCCTCCATCATTTATGTCCATCATCAACATCCAACAGTGATTTGCACTCATATTTACATTCCATCTTCCCCGATATCTCTTCTCCATCTCTTTGATATCCTGGTGAAAGCGCTCACTGTGATCTGCACTGCAATGTCCCAAATTTTCTGGAAAGTCGTCGATATGGGGATGCAGAAAGTGCATTTTTACTCTCATATTACAGCCCAACTTCTTGGAATTTTCCAGCATTGTTTCAACAATATTCCTGTAATTTGGATCTTTCTTATTCTCTAGAAAGTTTTCGATAAAATATTTGAAGGCGGTCCATGTGTCTTTTTCTATCTCATTCATCGTTCTTTCAAAATTTTCGTCCTTCATCAGTTTTTAGCTCACAGGCTATCAAAGCCTGAGAGCTAATGTGCCCGCCCGTTCTGTATGTATGTATGTATGTATGTATGTATGTATGTATGTATGTACGTACGTACGTATGTACGTAAAGCGATAACTCTTGATAGAAACATCCGATTTGCTTCAAAATTTTTTCCTAGGTTCATTGTGATAAGGCGCTTCCCTGATTAGTTTTGGGAGTTCATTGGTTAAGGATAAAGGGGGGAAAACGGGGTTAGTCCCCCCCCCTTAATTCAGAAAAATGGGTTTTTCATGCAAAATCATTCGATTTGCTCCGAATTAGGTATACCGGTTTATTATGTTAAGGAACATCCCTGATTAGTTTTGGGGGTTCATTGGTTAAGGATAAAGGGGGAAAAACGGGGTTAGTCCCCCCCCCTTAATTCAGAAAAATGGGTTTTTCATGCAGAATCATTCGATTTGCTCCGAATTTGGTATACCGGTTTATTATGTTAAGGAACATCCCTGATTAGTTTTGGGGGTTCATTGGTTAAGGATAAAGGGGGAAAAACGGGGTTAGTCCACCCCCCCCCCCTTAATTCAGAAAAATGTGTTTTTCATGCAGAATCATTCGATTTGCTCCGAATTAGGTATACCGGTTTATTATGTTAAGGAACATCCCTGATTAGTTTTGGGGATTCATTGGTTAAGGATAAAGGGGGGAAAGGGGGGTTAGTCCCCCCCTTAATTCAGAAAAATGGGTTTTTCATGCAGATTCATTTAATTTGGTCCGAATTTGGTATACCGTTTTATTATGTTAAGGAACATCCCTGATTAGTTTTGGGAGTTCATTGGTTAAGGATAAAGGGGGAAAAACGGGGTTAGTCCACCCCCCCTTAATTCAGAAAAATGGGTTTTTCATGCAGAATCATTCGATTTGCTCCGAATTTGGTATACCGGTTTATTATGTTAAGGAACATCTCTGATTAGTTTTGGGGGTTCATTGGTTAAGGATAAAGGGGGAAAAATGGGGTTAGTCCACCCCCCCTTAATTCAGAAAAATGGGCTTTTCATGCAGAATCATTCGATTTGCTCCGAATTTGGTATACCGGTTTATTATGTTAAGGAACATCCCTGATTAGTTTTGGGGGTTCATTGGTTAAGGATAAAGGGGGAAAAACGGGGTTAGTCCACCCCCCCCCCCTTAATTCGGAAAAATGTGTTTTTCATGCAGAATCATTTAATTTGCTCCGAATTTGGTATACCGGTTTATTATGTTAAGGAACATCCCTGATTAGTTTTGGGAGTTCATTGGTTAAAGATAAAGGGGGAAAAACGGGGTTAGTCCACCCCACCTTAATTCAGAAAAATGGGTTTTTCATGCAGAATCATTCGATTTGCTCCGAATTTGGTATACCGGTTTATTATGTTAAGGAACATCTCTGATTAGTTTTGGGGGTTCATTGGTTAAGGATAAAGGGGGAAAAACGGGGTTAGTCCACCCCCCCTTAATTCAGAAAAATGGGCTTTTCATGCAGAATCATTCGATTTGCTCCGAATTTGGTATACCGGTTTATTATGTTAAGGAACATCCCTGATTAGTTTTGGGAGTTCATTGGTTAAAGATAAAGGGGGAAAACGGGGTTAGTCCACCCCACCTTAATTCAGAAAAATGGGTTTTTCATGCAGAAACATTCGAGTTGCTCCGAATTTGGTATACCGGTTTATTATGTTAAGGAACATCCCTGATTAGTTTTGGGGGTTCATTGGTTAAGGATAAAGGGGGGGGGAAACGGGGTTAGTCCACCCCCTTAATTCAGAAAAATGGGTTTTTCATGCAGAATCATTCGATTTGCTCCGAATTTGGTATACCGGTTTATTATGTTAAGGAACATCCCTGATTAGTTTTGAGGGTTCATTGGTTAAGGATAAAGGGGGAAAAACTTGGTTAGTCCACCCCCCTTAATTCAGAAAAATGGGTTTTTCATGCAGAATCATTCGATTTGCTCCGAATTTGGTATACCGGTTTAATATGTTAAGGAACATCCCTGATTAGTTTTGGGAGTTCATTGGTTAAGGATAAAGGGGGAAAAACGGGGTTAGTCCACCCCCCCCCCCCTTAATTCAGAAAAATGGGTTTTTCATGCAGAATCATTCGATTTGCTCCGAATTTGGTATACCGACTTATTATGTTAAGGAACATCCCTGATTAGTTTTGGAGGTTCAGTAGTTAAGAAAAAGGGGGGAAAGGGGGCTAGTGCACCCCTTTTAATCCAGATAAATGGGTATTTCATGCAGAATGATTCGAATTGCTCCGAATTTGGTATACCGGTTTATTATGTTAAGGAACTTCCCTGATTAATTTTGGGGGTTCATTGGTTAAGAATAAAGGGGGAAAAGGGGGGCTAGTCCACCTCCTTAATTCAGATAATTGGGTTTTTCATGCAGAATGATTCGATTTGCTCCGAAGTTGGTATACCGGTTTATTATGTTAAGGAATTTCCTTGATTAGTTTTGGGGGTTTATTGGTTAAAGATAAAGGGGGAAGGGGGGCTAGGCCACCCCCCTTAATTTATATAAACGGGTTTTTCATGCAGAATTATTCGCTTTGCTCCAAATTTGGTATACCGGTTTATTATGTTAAGGAGCTTCCCTGTTTCGTTTTGGCGATTCATTGGTTAAAGATAAAGGGGGCTAGTCCACCCCCTTAATTTAGATAAATGTTCTTTTTGCAGGATTATTCGATTTGCTCCAAATTTGGTATGCCGGTTTATTATGATAAGGGGCTTCCCTGATTAGATTTGGAGGTTCACTGGTTAAGTATAAAGGGGGAAACGCGGGCTAATTCCCCTTCACTTAGTTTTTTGAGGGGCATTATTCTTTAAAATAAGTGTATAATATACAATTAGTGTGAATAGCCTGTGAGCTCAATGCCATCAGTTTAGCTGGGCACTTTTCTTTTTTATTTTATTTGTGGACCCACGAAAATTCCAGCTTTTAATTTTTCGTGTGCAAGCGATGAAGGAAAATTTCATAGTAAGGTACTTGAAGCAATACCCATCTTGTAGTAGAGCCTTGACAAATTGCTTCATTAATCCTAATTTGATGTGTAATGGTGGAAGCAAGATTTATTGGGGGTTTAGGAATGGTTAATGCACGATGTTTTTTAGTCCCTGGAAGAAAACGGTATTTTAAGAGTCGTTAGATAAGTTGGCAAGTATCCTGAAGTATATGTACGTTATGTGTGACTACCACATAATTCTTGTTCTCAGCGATGAATCTCCGAAATCAACTCGGGTCGATTACAAACAAACGTTACGTGATAGAAGAAAACTAAGGACAGTTCTATAATCAGCATAATAAAATGTATTAAGGGGACCAGGTAAGCTAAATTTGGGGAAAAATCGATTTTTACTTTTTTATATCATTTAAATAGTTTAAATTCTTATCTTTCCAACGATGCGTCACACATGTTTATATATTTAAAAAAGAAGGGTTGGAATTATTCATTCTTTCTAAGAGTACTTCACAACTTAATGGCCATTTAAATCTTTAATTGATTTTTTCTCAAAACTTGGATTTTTCATGTTTGTGTTCCTTTTTTTTCGATATCTATTAAACTTAAGAACTCTATTTTTTTAAAATACTTTTATTATGTTATATTGTATACTTTAACACAGCGATTTATTGATTTGTTGAGAATTATTTATTTTAGGCAGTGAAATGTTACCAAAAATGCTAATTTAAAAATGACTTTCAATAAATAATTCATAATTAATTTTCAGGTTCACTTATAAAGAAAATGATCTGTTAAAATACGTAAAGTATATTACTTAAACCACTCTAAAAATTCTAGACCTCTATATTTCACCATTTCTGAGAAAAAGGTACATAAATTTGGTGTATTTTAACATGGTGGAGATAGAGCTTACCCGGTCCCATTAAGGGCAGTCATTGGTTTTTAATCATCTGATATCTTGCAGACTAGTGAATCATATTGAAACCTCTGTAAACTTCCGAATAAAGGGGTATGATTTCCATCCACATACACAGACGCCAGACAATTAAAATTCAAATCTTTGGATAAATATACCTTTTGTAAACCACTAAATTGTGCTTTCGACGTGGAGGGGTGAGGGGTGCAACGCATATTTGACGGGGTGGGGATGCGGAAGTAGATTTATTTATTGTTACAATATAACAAAGCAGACATAAAATGTTCATTAAATGGAAAAAAAGTGTATAGAGGGATACAAATTCAGACTAAATATAATTACAATAAAATAACAGTTAGCATTTTCAAAACGTCAGGAGATTGAGCGTAGGGGGGAGGGGGTATAGTCCTTTACGGGTTGGTTTGTACCGGACTTGAACACAAGAAAATATAATTTGAATTGAATCCGCAACCCCACTCGAACACAGCAAAAATATTTCATCGACCTGCATCCCGACCCAAAACACTTTTAAAGTTGACATTTTGCATTATTCGGTGAATTGTTACAACATAAACTATTTTTGATTGACAGATTTCAGGTATCTGAATGAGTTCGGTCTCCAAGGACGCATCCACTACTGCCGTAAAATATTTGTAAGATGATCTGGCAAAATGTAGTATAATAAATAATGGTGTTAACTGCATAAAACCCATTTTTTTAAAATATTTTTTTTAGTTTTTTTAGCAGTTCCGTCTATAACCCCTTGATGGTATTTCGAATATTATAAATGCTTTTGAGGAAATTTTTATTAAATTGCTATTTTTTTTCTAATTTTTTATATATGTTGTTATAATGTTTTCAGCAATCCACGCCCATCTCTATAACATTGTTTTCCTATTTTTTTTTTTTTTTTTTTATAAACATTAAATGTCGAAACTGGTAAGTGTAGATGAAAATTTAATGTTTGATCCTTGGAAAAATAAATGAAAGGGGGTAATTATATGAGAAGGTTGTATGTTTTAATTTTAATAAAGTTTAACTTATAAATAAGGAGGGATATAAACTTTTAATTATGTATATTAAGGTACATACAATTGCAAATTAGATTTTCAAATAACTTTAAACTGCATAATTTCTATTTTTAAACACACTATATTACAGTTTATTAAATCATCAAAAGATAAGGCACATTCACATACACAAACAATAACAGAAATAGCAGAATATATATATTTTTTAATAAAAAGCCAAAAAGCTAACCTGAATAAGCGGATGTCCTTATGGGCTTAATATATCTTTGTCTTTTATTTTTTGTTCTATTCCATTCTATATCGGATGCTCTAATACCATGACAATTGTCTTCGAATTGCGAATCGATGGTTCCAGTACCATCTAAATGAGTGGGCCAGCGGGTTCTGGGGCCTTTGCATATCAAAACGCTGGAGATTATTAATGTTTCCATTATCAAATAAGATTTTAAAATAAAAGAAATTGATATTATTTTATTTCTTTTATTTTAAAATCTTATTTGATACGATCAATGGGGCCGAAACTAAGGGGGAGGGCAGAGGGGGCATGTGCCCGGGAGCCAGAATGAAGGGGCATCAATTGAAGATTTTGTTTGTTGATTTTTCTCACGTCTATGTTTAGCCCGGTATTGTTAAAATCGTCCTGTCTGGAATATGTCAAAACATAGACGAATCTAAGGATTGATATGGCATAAGGAACCTGTATAAAGCGTTTTTTTTTTCTTTTCGATTGCGTTTTCGTGATTTTAATGAATCAATATTTGACAAACCAGATTACGTAGTTCAGTATTACATATTTTAAATTTTAAAATAAGTCGGTTATTAGAAAATTAGTAAATTTCACTTTGCAAATATACTTTGCGGAGAAGGGGTTGGGGCGCCATAATCCATGTTTTCCCCGGGTGCAAAAAAGGCTAGTTTTGGCCCTTCAATCATAACGGATTATAATAAAAAATATTTTTAAAACCTTTTTCGTTTTTCTCTTTTAAAATATTAAAATATTCCTTGCATAAGTTATTTAAACATTTCTTTTTATATCAACTTATATAAAAAAATAAATAAAATACTAAACATTATAAATTAACAACATTAACACCACAATTTTTATTATAAAATGATTTGTCCCATTGCATTTACGCAATGTATAAATTTTAGTCCGCTATGTGACAGCTGACATGTCAAATACATATGTGGAAAAATTAAGGACGAGATGTTTTTTCGAACGTAACGTGTCGTGCAGAAGTTTTCCACATCGACAGAAATCATACCATAATATTTCCAAGATGTGAAAGCATGGGACAAGTGATCAAAACCATCTAAGCAATTCGTTCTGTTGCATTGTACAGCTTTTATGCTAATTTATCTGCTTCGTACTTAAGTTTTGCACACCAGTGTATGTAAACTGTGCATTTGCGTTGCGCAAAATGTCTTGTGTCAACAGCATTACTGGCGAACCAAATATCGCAATTCTTCAATTCGAGAAGTGAATGTATATCTCACCAAAAACTTGACGGCAAAATTATCAATGGTCCAGCCAAGCTACAAATCTAAAACGTCAATCATAAAAAATAACGATATTATATGAGAATGCCGTATAAAAAATATATCATTTCTCGTAATGATTTCAAAAGGCTCTCAGAGAGGAACAGTATGTAAAAATTTCTTGGCGACCTGTAGGAGTATATAATGCATGCAGGCTCATATTACTATACAGGGAATCTCAAAAAGATCGAAACGCGCTTTAATTTTTTACCCTTTGGAGAAAGTAAGCCAGTGTAAATTGCAAAAGTGTTTAAATTAACGTAGATTACGTTAATGAAAATGTTCTAACATTAATTTTGAAAAAATAACATTTTTTTACGACAACTTTAGAAAAAAAAATTGTCAATTTTAGATCATTTTTCCTTATGCTACAGCAAAATAATAGCAAAAAGCTGCATATATGTGTGTCTTTGAAGTTGAAGGATTTACACATAAATAAAAATTGAATATTGAGAATGGGTTCATATATCAAATTAAAAATGAAAATGTGTAGACATTCCGAGACAAAAGAAACAGGGGTGATAATCCATATGCAGTTGACAAAAGGTAATCGATGCTTACAATGATGTTAATTGTGAAATAGTCGAAAGTATTTACAGAAGCATTTAAAAGAAATGCTCACTCAGATACTGGAGATAAAACAAAACACTTGAGAATGATTTGTGATTTTTTTAAAATTATACATTTGAAGGATTTAAAACTAAATTTTTCTATTGCATTACTTATATGATAATGCTCCTTAATAATGCACTGTTTAGATATATTTTTGGTTCAATTTTATCAGCGTTGTAATACATTTTTAAACAAAATAACGCTATTTTCAAGTATTGAAAAATTTCCGTATATCATTCGCCAGCAATTATGTTATTATACGACTTTTTCAGCAGAGCAAGTGTACAATTTACACATACATATTGACACGGCAGCTGCCTTTAGAATTCGTACTTGAAAAACAATATATATATATACAGTGTGTCCGGTCTCAACGGTGTCCAATGGCTAATTCCTAAACCATTAGTCACAGCCATATAGTTCCAATTACAAAAATGTATTAAATGAGGTAAAGAATTATTTTTAAAGCGATTTAGGTCAAGAAAAACATTTATTTAAAAATTACGAAATTTAAATTTTTATACGGTCCCCCGGTCCTATAAGTGATATTTAGTAAACTTTTCCCATTTCTCTAACAAGTACGGCAAAAAAAAGTCCCATTCATCTAGCACTAAAATTGACCGAGTTATGACATTTTCAATTTTATGACTTAAACCACTTTTCTGTAACTGAAAACAGATGAGTTGGACCAAGCTTTCAGGGATCGTACACGAAGTGCTTAAAGTATTATAAAGGGCGTCCACTCCAAACGATGTTCAATGGCTAAATTCCTAAACCGTTAGTCAAAGACATATAGTTTCAATTACAAAAAGGTTTTAAATAATGTAAAGAAGTATTTTTAAAGCGATTTAACTGAAGGTGCTGCCCCGTATAAATATTACGGTAGTGTTAATTTTTAGTAATTAACTTTCAGATTGGTTAAAATAATTGAAGAAGTGAGTTTCAAAACTCTCCTTATCGAGAAAATCAAATTTTGGGAAATCGCGTAAAACCTTTAAATGCGTCCATTGGTATTCATTGAAAATTTGGAGATTGTAGTGCTTGATTGGTACATTTATACCAATAGAATAGATTGATAGAGAAATACGATTTTTTAAATTTCGGATAAGGCGAGTTTCGAAACTGACGTCTTCAATTGTATTTTGACTTTTTTTTTTTTTTTTGGAAGGAAATGAGTGTGCTTTTTTGATGATTTTATTTTAAAAAGTTGTATTATTTTTATAAGCTTTTAACTTCAACGTTCGTATGTATGTCTTCCTAATTCAAAATTTGTATTTCAATTTTAACTCACTTCCAAATATCCGATCAAGATTAAATTTTGCATAATTATGTAAATCCAATGACAATGTAATATTAATATGATTTTAGGTACGTACCATTTATATTTATTTTACAGGACCACTCCAAAAATATCGTATACATTATTACCTACAAACATACCTACAGAAATTTTAAAATTAAAATCAGTAACATTTATGTAAGGCACTAAGATTCACAATGTAATTTTTCCAAATGAAAGTGCGTTGCGTTTATATTTTTTATACAGTGCCGCACAAAAGATGTCAGATACATTGCGATGTATGAGCAGATATTGCTTATTATACATTTTGATGATATTATGCTTTTTTCAAGTTCAACTTTTTAGTTCTTTATAAAAACTTGTTTGAAAAATATATTTTAGAGACCAAAATCAAAATGCAATTTATACTTGCTAAACAAAAAATAAATATTAAATGGAGTGAAAAATTTTCCTATTAGACAAGGAAAATGAGGTAAACAACTTTATTTGTGCAATAGATGTGCCAAAACACTTGCGGCCTCAAGTCATGCACATACAAATACTTTCTAAGGTTTAAAATGCATATTTTTTCCCAACCATGTTTTACCAATTTGGAATCTGATTGGCCAGAGGTTTCGGCGTCAAAGTGACTCATCTTGACCGTATTCGTGCTTGGCAAGTGCAGAGGCAAGTGTTTGATGGCAAAAGTGATTTATATGCTTTTGAAACTTGCTTAGCGAAAAGTACGGCAAAAAAAATTATATATATAAATTGTTAAATGTTAAAATTTAATAATTTAACATATGTTTTGATTTAACAGTATTTCCCCCCTAATTTTTAATAAAAAAAATAAAAATAATAACTGCTCTAATGAATATTTGCTGAGGGGAGAGACAGTGTAATTTTCAGAAGGGGTAATGTAAAAATAATAATAATTATTTTTTTATCATAACAATAAAATGACAAATGGAACAAGATCTTAAAAAAAGAAAAGTTAATTAAAAAGAGAGAATGTGGGCGGTTATATGATGTCCGACCTTTGATGGATAAATCTGTGCTCTATATATTATTTTGTTATGTTTATTTAAATCATCGAAGTAATCGCTCAGGTAGAATCATATAATTCAAATAATTGATGTTTAATGTAAAAGAAAATAAAAGTGATATGAGGATGGTTTTCAAAAAGGGACATTTTAATTTCCTTAACATATTCAGAGCAGCCATTCAAAAGTTACGTATAAAAATATACGCATAAAAAAAACAACAAAAAATGTTTTAGATTAGGTAATCTAACTATGTATCATTTTTTAAAGAGTTGTGACTGTTGCTTTTATAATCATTTAACAATTTTTTTTTCTTTTTTTACTTATATTTTTAGTACAAGTTGTATATTTTGTTTTCATATGTCAGAATGAACAAAAATCTCAAAATATAATTGTAATGTTAATTCACTCTCAATGTTTAATGTTAAATTTTATATCTGACGATTATTTTTATTTCTAGTAAATTTGTGACTGACCCCTATTTTGCAGCAAAAAAGATACTCCAATTTTAAACATCTATTACTCGGTCAGTTTTAATCGCAGAGGAATGGGACTTTTTTTGTATTACTTGTCAGTACAATAGGATATTTTTCCTAAATATCACTTATAGGACCTGAGGACCGTATAAAAATTTAAATTTCGTAATTTTTTAATAAATGTTTTTCTTGACCTAAATCGCTTTAAAAATACTTCTTTACCTCATTTAAAACACTTTTGCAATTGGAACTATATGTCTATGACTAACGGTTTAGGAATTAGCCATTGGACACCGTTGAGACCGGACACCCTGTATATATATATATATATGTGTGTGTGTATAAAATCCTCTTAAATCTCGCACAGTCACTGTAGGATGCAATACACCTAATACTCGTGCAACTAATACATTTTTTTTTCAATATCTTTATACAAATTTATGAGTTATCAGTTAAAAAAGACAACACTCATTGTATTAAAAACCGTTTTGAATTGGTGGATAAAATAAAACCATTAACAAACGTCAAAAATATTATTACGTTAGATTTCAAAGACCTGTTTAATAATATCATTCTAAAGACTTACTATCTATTTTTAATGCATTATTTATAGAATATTTCCCTTTATTAAATTTACCTGATAATATTTATACTGACTACTTCAAATCTTTAACTAATTTCTTTCATAATTTTATCTTCCAAGACAATACTTTTTTTATTCATATACAGGTCATAACTCAAGGCGCCGATTCATGAAGCATGTTATCAGATTTATATCTTTATTTTTATGGAAAAAAATTATTAACAATAACATATTGCTCTACATAATATTTCTATTATATAATTATTTTTTCTCTTAATGATAATAATTCTATATCTCTTCCTGTAAAGTACCCTTCTAATCTAGAACTTAGCACTACTTATTGAAATAATTCTAGTATCAATTTTATGGATGTTAAAGTTAATACTCTACCTAATAACACCCTAACATTCAATATTTATGATAAACGTAATGACTTTTCATTTAATGTAATTAATTTTACTAACTTCAATTCCTGTTTAAATATTTCAGTTTATAGAAATATTCTACTTAATCATAGTCTCCGTATCAAACGTATGCCTCCCAATTCTTACAGCCTAATATTTTTAAATCAAAGCAATTAGCATTGTCTTATAATTATACCGTCCCTTTTATATCTGCATGGATCAAATCTTAATATTAATTTTTTCTACTTTTTACCAGTATGGGCATATAATATGCTTGAAAAAATTATAATATCGAAAACACTATTATGGAGGGTGGGATGTGGATTGCTGAAAAAATTATAAAACATACACAAAAATTTATTATTTAAAAAAAGTATGTCTGTGTGTGTCTCACATACATTATACACTCTTATAAAAAAAGAATAAATAAATAAAAAATTAAAATACTATTATGGAGGGTTGATAGGTATGGAATGCTAAAAAAGTTTGAAAACCTTACATGTATATGTGTATGTATATATGCTTATATATTGCATGGATATATATTTTTAAAAAAAGGCAGGGGTATCATGTAACATCATAGATTGCACATAATATAAGGCTATATTTTACTATATCAAAATAATCCTCATTGTTTTTTAAATGTCATTTATATACTCATTTTTTATTTCATAATATTTGTTTTAAAATGGTTAATTTAATCAATGACGTTTTATTTATTTATTTTATATTTACTCAGTACTTATTAAGTTTATTCCTATTTTTTCATTCTACTTAAATAAATGTTAATTTAAGTAATTTCTTGATTTCTTCAATTGATTTCATTCTTTTCTATGATTATAGATGGCAGCACTAAACATTTTTGTTAAAAATCTACTTACAATTTAGTTTTCCTTTTTCACACCAGATGGAAACAATGTTTTTGTTTTCGGCCATATGTTTTAATAATCTTAAATCTGATTGTATCCTCACATGTAATAATATTATGGGTCAACTTTTTGAAGTTTTTGATTTGTCTATAATTGAGGTATTGTGCTCAATTTTTAATATCTTGTGTGAGGTGCATCTTTCTTTAGATCTCTTTTTTATTATATTTTTTTTATTATGCGCTATTAGGAGCTAAATTTTGTCATTTTAGGCTTAATGCCAACAAAATTGGATGAAATAACGCATCTTCACTATGAATTAACCTGAAAGCTCCTCTGATGATTCTGTGGGTTATTGATAGTTTCTTATTTTACATACTGGTTCAGTGTTGCCAGATGGGCTACTTTTTTTAAAATCAGATTCTTGATTGGCATCACTTTTTTGAAATGGTAAAATGTGCCTTATTTAATGACATATTAATTAAGGCAAAAACAAAGTTAATTTTACCGCTTCAAAAAAGTGGTGCCAATCAAGAAATCTGAATTAAAAAAAAGTAGCCCACTGGCAACACTGTACTGGTTTCCTATGTTCATATCCTGTTCATCTTTAGAATTTTACCAATTTGTTCATATATTTCTGATTTCATCATTATATATATATAAAACCTTTAATTAAACATAACCTGCCACCATCAAAAACTGTAATATTGTGAATTAAAGCTGTAAGTATAAAAAAAAAAGTGCCAAATAATTTATTATAAGAATTATTATGGAAGAAAAAAGAAGAAAGTAGACACCGACAAATAATGGAAAAGCTTATATATTGAATTACGTTATCAAGGGCACAGAATTCAATGATATAAGCAATATGGTTGTTTTCTGTGAGAAAAATAAGCTAAAGTTAATATTATTTTTCCCTGTGCCCAAACAACCATTAATCAAGTGAATAGATTAAAAATGAAAACAGAATAAAAACAAATAATATGAAATGGAAAAATCAATAAAACCTGTTTAAATATTTATAGGATCTAAAATAGAAATAATACACAACATACCGATTAATATTTCAGTATTTTTCAATTTATCCACACGCACATGGCTCCCAAAATATCGTAAAGATTAATGTGAATAAAACAGTTAAGAAATCAAAGTGATTGAGACCAAATGATTCAGTTAATACATTTTGAAAACTCATGAAAAATTAAAATTAATATAATTAATTACATTATTTAAAATAACTAAAATGCACATAATAAATTAATTAATAACTATATAACAATATCGTCAAAATTTAGCTTAAAAATCCACCTGGTGTAGTAATTTATAACTGAAAAAGTGTTGCAAAAAGCAAAAGTTATATCTTATTGTCAAAAGACAAATTTTGGTGCTGCCATCTAGTAGTATTTTTATTATTCAAATGTCACAGGATAAACATTTGATATCCTAAGAATGTAAAAATTTTTGATTAACAGCAAAACCAAACAAATCCTTATATTTAGATAATTATAAACCTAATATAAACCACACTATATATTTAAAAAAAAAACTAATGTTAATAAAATTAAGGAAAAAAAAAAGGAAACAAAATATTCTATAATCTTACTCATTTAAACTACAAAAAGAATTTAAATAATGCTATAACATTGAGAATTTATAGCATATAGTTATATGCTATAAAACAAAATAAATTCAATAATAATTAATAAAAATATATTAAAAATAATATAAAAATCGTTAATGAAAACTATTTCATATAAGATAATTATTAAATGAGCAGGAAATATATATATATAGCATCAATTTGTATTTTATAATTTTTTCAAACCCCAAAATCAGTAATTTTATCATATTCCAATAACATACTCAATTCAATAAAATTGTATAGGAGAATAATGATAGCAAAACAAATTATCAAGGTGCATACATTCCTTGAAATTTCCAACGGGGTCTGAGTTAGTAGAATTTGTACTAGTATAATTTCTATCATAATCATTACTATTATTATTGTGATTAAATAGGGGGAAAAAGTATAATAAAATATTTCACAGAACTGTACATACACTGAAATTACTCATCTATTTGAATCAAAGTACCAAAAATGAAATTATTTATAATATCCTCAAGATATGTAAACAAGTGGGTAAGTGTGATCACAGATCGCACAGAGGGTTTCGTTTAATATTGCTTTCAAAACACTTTATCCTTTTGTGAAATCTGTTAGTTCCACTTTTCGCTACCAGGGGGCGCACTCTATTCTACACAAACATCTATCCGAATGAAACTCCTTTTTACAACTATCCGTAGGTATATTAGTCGAGGGGATCGGGTCTATAGCACCCGAGATGGGTAGGCGCCCCCTGGTGGTAGAAAGTGGAACTGAAATATGTAAGGCTATGTGCATAGTATGAAAGAGTGGTCAAAGTGGTGTCGGCAAAAGTTAGAAAAGTACCCACCGGTTGCAATGGGGGGAGGTTAGAAAAATTGCTTAAAATACACAAGTTAGAGCACGGTGGGTAAATAATATAAGACTTTATGAAGATTTTATGATTTTTCGTGTGATCGCAAGTGTTCTGCTATATGTATGCAAAATTTCAAGTCTTAAACTTAATTAGGGGCTCAGTTAGAAAAAAAGGCTTAAAATACACAAGTTAGAGCCCAGAGGGTTAAATATAAGACTTTTTCAAAATTTTATGATTTGTCGTTTGATGTGAGGTGTTCAGCTATAAGTATGCAAAATTTCAAGTCTTAAACTTAATTAGGGGCTCAGTTAGGACAAAAAGATTAAAATACACAAGTTGGAGCCCAGAGGGTTAAATATAAGACTTTTTCAAAATTTTAGGATTTGACTTTTGATGTGAGGTGTTCAGCTATAAGTATGCAAAATTTCAAGTCTTAAACTAAATTAGGGGCTCAGTTAGAACAAAAAGATTAAAGTATACAAGTTACAGCCCAGAGGGTTAAATATAAGACTTTTTCAAAATTTTATGGTTTATCGTTTGATGTGATGTGTTCAGCTATAAGTATGAAAAATTTTAAGTCTTCAGCTTAAGTAGGGTCTTAGTTAGAACAAAAAGATTAAAATACACAAGTTGGAGCCTAGAGGGTTAAATATAAGACTTTTTCAAAATTTTAGGATTTGTCGTTTGATATGAAGGGTTCAGCTATAAGTATGCAAAATTTTAAGTCTTCAACTTAATTAGGGGCTCAGTTAGAACAAAAAGATTAAAATACACAAGTTGGAGCCCAGAGGGTTAAATATAAGACTTTTTCAAAATTTTAGGATTTGTTGTTTGATGTGAGGCGTTCAGCTATAAGTATGCAAAATTTCAAGTCTCCAACGTATATAGTTTCTGAGAACGGGCTCTGTGACGGACAGACGGACAGAGGAGCGAGACGAATAGGGTTTCGTCAGATGAACGAAACCCTAAATATATATATATATATATCCACATATATGTAAAAAAAAAAAAAACAAAAAAAACATAAATAATATTAAACTATAAGACTTTTATCTATCAACTTCTCACAAATTTAAAAGAAAAATGCAATTAAATATTTAAATATCACCTTCATTTTAAGTAAAATAGACATAAATGCAATCGATTACTTGTGGTATTTACAAGAAATCAAGATATCAAGAATTTACAAAATGTTAAAAATTATTACACACTTTGCATTTTTTTTTTTTTGGAAAGTCATTAATTATGTCATCATAATTAATATTACATGTGTTGTTTATGACGGCCAATTATCTGCACAAGAGACATGGACCCGAAGGTGATGTCCCCTCTGTAGGGAATCTTTGTAAGGGAACCTAAACCGTATTTACGCAAGGAAATCCAAGGTTCGAAGAAAACCATGGAAAACTCCGAACGATTAGACCGACAGGGGCGAATGAATTCAAACCCAGCACCTCCAGTCTACCAGCTTTGAGAACAGAACATCATTGCCACTGGTAGGGAAGTTAATATTAGAAGCAACTACATTTTCAATTGCCAGTATTGCTAATTTTTATAAGTTCTCTTGAATCATTGTAGACTTTAAGGATTATTTTTGTTGTAATTTTTAATTTCGAAAATGAGCTTTCAAAACTAGCAACATTTATTTTCAAAACTATAAGCATTCTGAAACAAATACAGATAGTATTTCGAAATACAGTAGAAAATCTTTCTAATGCCTACCTTTAGACAAGTATTATAGAATTTTGCGTTATATAAATGACATTTCACACATTATTAAACTTACCTTGTAAACATCACCAAATATATTTGGAACATATTAATATACAGTAGACGATATTTATATTGCACTTCTTGGGACCATAATATAGACCACACATTGTTGAATTACCTTACAAATATGATCAAAATATGCCTGAAAAAAGTAATTATATTACTCATTTCCGAAAATTTTATTAATGATAGCATTTTTTCCCCATTAAAATATCTGAATTAAGGACATAAAGATGAAATAATATCTGAAACTTAGTTTTTTATATTGTAGAAATATTTCTACAACGTAAATTACAGGCGCCCCTTAACTGCGAAATTCACTGTTTACACCTAAGAAGTTATGCGTTATATAGAGATTTGCATTATAATATTATCTACTTTAATCAATTTATTTTTCTGAATTCGGTTTAAAAAGTCAACGGTTATCCATTTTTGCGATATTACTAAAAACTAGCAATTCGTTAAATATAAGTTATATAATTTTATATTTTCGGCCAAATAAGTATGTAATGTCATATAATAATTAAAAATATAGGTTGAATTTTCATAGCTTAACCCATTTTCAGCCAAAGGAGCGTAAACGCACCATTTCAATAAATATTTTTTTTATTAACACTGTCACGAATATTTTTCACTATTTTTCTGCTATTTTTAAGGGTTCTGGAGACATCTATAAAATATCAGTAATTGAAGCGGAGTAAACACTTTCTGTTGAGAAATTTTCAAAATACGCTAGTCTTTTAAAATTGATACGGTTATTGACAAATTCGACTTTTTACCCGACTGCCAAGAAGGGTTATGTGTTTCATGCGTATCTGGGAATGTGGATTTCTTTAAACTCTCGAAACATCTCAACGGCTGGATGGATTTTAATGAATGAGGTCTCTATCGATTCGTCTTAACCGTCCGATGGTTATAGGCGAGATTTTGTTTTTATAAATTCAAAATGGCGGTAGAGACGAAAAAAAATTTACGCACCCTACTGAATGTTATATCATTGGATAGGTCTTTCAAAATGAAGACGATGTTTCATTGACTATTTTACAGTCAGAAGCTCAGTTAAAATATTATACAACCTGGAAGTTGTGTATGTATTGTGGATCTCTAGCTTTACTGCAACTCTAACCATCATAGGCATCTATAGACCTCATCAAAACAGTGTTTATAGATAGCAACTAACAGTTAAACACAACTTAAAAGCCATCAGTACAAGTAACTAAAAAAAAATAGGTAAGTAATATGAACAAGTAATATAAAAAAAATGTTTTTATAAATTCAAAATGGTGGCTGTAAAATACAAAATGGCGGTGGAGACAAAAAAATTTTCTACGCACGAGTGGCAATATCTTTGGATAAGTCTTTCAAAATGAAGACGATGTTTCATTGACTATTTTACAGTCAGAAGCTCCGTTTACACAGACAGGAAGTTGTGCAGGTAGGATCTCTAGCTTTACTGCAACTCTAGCCTAGCCTTTATCAAAACAGTGTTTGTAGATAGGAACTAACAATTAAACACAATTTAAAACTCACCAATATAAGAAAATAAAAAATAGGTAATTTAAAAAAAATGTTTCACATTAATGAGAAATAATTAATTAGTTCGCTTTTTACTCAGTCGGGTTTTTTGATTTTTCAAATTTAATTGAAAATGTATAATTATTCCACTTGAGATTAATCATATGTTTTTATAATGGATTAAAGTTGCAAGTTCTATAAATAAAATAATAATAAAACAAATGTCATAAAATTTTTTTAAAAATTATTAATTTTAAATTTAATGGTGCATTAACGCACCATTGACCGAATGCATTTTATTTCTAAATAAAATATTATTTTTCATGCACGAAACTTTTTTTTTTGTCTTATTGTATGTAATTTAAGCACATTTCAATGAAAAGAATGCCACATTTTATAAAATTTCTATGTTTGGTTTCTATGTTATGTTTCTAAGGAAATTTGTGAAGGAATTTTAAAACTATCTAAGACTTTGATGCTGCCATCTATCGCTATATACGCAAACTAAATTATACTTTGAAGATTTTCGTCAAGCTGTTGTTAAATCAAAACATTCAAATTTGAACTAAAATTCAAAAATATTGTTCATTATTATATGCATAAAAAATACAATTTTTTTAGTTTAACTAATGATTTCAAAAACTACGAAAGTCCAACATCTAAGATTTTCAAGAGTTAATAAAAAGTATGCTATAATGCATTTTTTTTTCTACGTATTTGCTGGTAAATTTTGGTAAAATGCTAGGTATTTTAATAAATTTATTGTACTTCCTATATTTCTTAAATCTTTAAATATGTATGTCGGTTATCATTTTTTTTAAGAATTAAAATTAAAAAGCCTTTTTAAAAACTTTGCCACGTTGTCGTGCCCTCAGATGCATTTAGTGCTCTACAAGTGATGTTTTCGGCCCAAAATCAGAGTTCCGCCAAAAATTCGGCCTTTCTGTCCGAAAGCTCTGCCTAAAATTCGGCCGGGCCGAAACTATTTGTATTTTTAAAATCTCGTTTCTTTCTCCGGGAATTTTCAACATTATTCGTTGATTTAAGCTGTATCTGCTCAAATGAGACACTTTTAATTTATTGCTATGAGCTTCCCTGTTTATAATTAACAGCCATCACTGACTCGAGACTTGAATGCAAATTATAAAGCAAGCAATACATATATGGCTAAACTTTGAAGACGATTTTCACGGGCTCATTTAAAGCTGCAGACTTAAAAGTAATCCAAATTTTTAGTTTGAAACTACAGTAGTCTTTGGAATACTCATTGAGAAAATTCTAGTAAAACAAATGATCATTTACAAAAATTATTATAAAAGATAAATCGAAATCTGTATACCTAAAACATTTTTTAATTAGATGAAATTCGTATAATTAGAAAATCCTTCTGTGTCGTTGATTACATTTTATTTTGTATGAAAATAATAAGTTTTGGTCAGAGACACAAACAGCCAAATTGAGCCACAAGCAAAGCATTCGGCTGAGTTTTACGCTACTATATGCGGACAGATGAACGGACAGACGAACGGACCAGACGACGACTATAGATGCTAGGTATTTACATATTTAAGGTGCCTGATATCTACCCCTTGTATATCTGCCCCCATACGTCATTTTGACGCCACAGTAAAAGGGGACACATATCCAGTGCTACACCATTTCACTTTATTCGAGAATTGTATATCCGACCCCTGTATATGTGCCCCCATATCAGAAGGGGGCACATATCCAATACAGAGCATTTTATTTTTCTCAAGAGCTGTATATCCACCCCCTGTATATATGCCCCCATACGTCATTTTGACGTCACAGCTGAAGGGGACACATATCCAGTCCTACAGAATTTTCCTTTCGTCGAAGGGTGTATATCCGACCCCTGTATATATGCCCCCATACGTCATTTTGACGTCATAGCAAAGGGGACACATATCAAGGGGGCAGATATCCAATGCTAGGACTTTTACTTTTGGCAAGAGAGTTGGACAACCGACCCCTGTATATATGCCCCCATACGTCATTTTAACGTCACAGCAGAAAGGGACACATATCAAGGGGGCAGATATCCAATGCTAGGACTTTTACTTTTGGCGAGCGGGTTGTATATCCCACCCCTGTATATATGCCCCCATACGTCATTTTGATGTCACAGTCGAGGGGACACATATACATTGCTAGAACATTTTTACGCTCGTCGAGAGTTGGATATTCTGCATATATGTCCCCTTCTACGTATAGATTTTATTGTTGCCGCGAAGGCCTTATTTATCTAGAAATCTGTGAAAGACATTTAAAATGTAACTCAAGAATTATGTAATTATATACGAGGACGTGAGTTTCATAACTCACCTTATCCAAACTTTAAAATATCGAGTGTTCTTTATGAATCTATTCTATAGGTGAACCTGCATAAAAAAACACTATAATCTGAAAAAAAAACCCCTAGTTTTAACGTGTATGTCTGCCATTGTAAAATATTGGTTTACAATGAAAACCAACGGGTTTTATGCGATTTCCCAAAATTAGATTATCTGGACAGGGCGAGGTTCGAAACTCACGTCTTCATATAGACATAAAAAAATATATATTGAAAATTTATAAAGTTAAAAAAAAAAATTAATCATTTTGCTTCCATTTTAAAATGTTATAGACAGTTATGGTTCGAATAAATGTTATAGTCAGAAACTACGATATAGTTTCTAACATTGTTTCTTACAACGATATAGTAAGAAACTATGTTAGAAACTATATATAGTTAGAAAGAAATATTATTGCTGGTTTTCCATCTGAGGTTCATTCCTGCAGATAGCACATGTGACCAAAATGATAAAGATAAATCATGCCGGTTGTATAGATTATTAAACACTTCCCAACTACTTTTATAATTTACATTTATCCAACTTCAGTTTTTCAAAATACTCTGTACTTTCATGCAATGCTTAACATTACGTAAATTTCGTTGAATTTGTCCGAGAAAAACACCATCAAAATGCACTTCAAATAAATTTCTGCTATAGACTCTAACGTATCCCAATTCTTTTGTTTGCCTCCTATAACAACTATAATTGTTAGATACACCCTCTTTTCTCTGAGAAATATTCTGCAGTACAGCTGAACACTAGTCTCGCATAAAAGGAAGGCACTTTCTGACACATTTCTGAATTCATTTATGTTCAGAAAACCATGAAATTACCCTGTGTTCTTATTCAGAAACTGTGTAACCGGAAGACTTTTCCGTGTTTTGTTAAAAGCAAAAGACCTTTCTAAAAAAATTCTCTCAATGCCGGCTTTTAAACCAAATTACCGTCGCGGAAGCGCGAGAAAGGGTAAAGACTTTTCATCACTAGACAAAAATCGCTTATAGCTCGATAAGTAATTTATTTTTCAAAAAATAGTAAACTCATTTCGATTCCAAATTGCTCCAATAGCTAGTCTTTCCAGTTTTGCCTCTGCGTTTATAAATGAGCCAGATAATGTGTCAGAAAGTTTCTCGTTTTTTTGAGAAAGCCATTTTGATAAGCAGTTATAGCTTTTTTACGTTCTCTTTTCTACCCTTTTGTTTCTTTGTGAAACAGGCCATTTGAAATTAAATTTACGCGGATTTTTTTTTTTTTTTTTTTTTTTAATTTAATCACTTAAGACGACAAGGAACATACAACTCATTTTTTTTATTTTACTTTTTTTTTACTTTAAATACTAATCAAGGGCACACTATATGCATTATGGTATATATTTATCACACAAGAAATACTAAATACTTTTTTTTTTTGAGAAAAATAAGGAATTTTCCGGGATGTTTTAAGTGTTAAAAGAACTTTTCAAAATACAACATGAGCATTCCAGATCAATTCAAAACCCCCAATACTTTTATTCAAGTTTGCTTTATATATACAAATAAAACGCTGCCTCAAATTTTATATATTTGAATATAAAAGTAAGAAAAAAAAACTTTCTAAATTTTATGAAATTCTCAGAATTTTCGCTCATATTGCTGCAATTAACTACCTTTAACTTTTGATCTGTATTTAGTTTTAAAAATTCAAGCAGAACAGCAAACAGCTATAGAACATTTCAAAGCATTCAGAGGAAAAATTTTGTGCTTAGAACATTCAAGAAAAAATGGATAGCGACGAAATTTACTGAAAAAAAGACTAATTTTAAGATTTAGTACAAGCGCAAACATTAAAATATAAAAGTTTATTTCTACGCTGACGATGAAATGAACACTTCCGATGATCGTTTGAATTTGGTCGAAAACATTTTGGAATTCTAATATGATTTTTAAGGTATTTTAAATAATTTTATATTATATACATACACATAAAAACAATTTTATTACTTTTTATTTATATAACTAAAAATATTTAACTGCCGTACTTTAAATTTTAATACGTCACTTTCTCAAGTTTTCGAGATTTATTTTCAGGATATTGAACCATAAACTGGGGATGTTGTACGATAGGGCGTCGTTACATGCTTGATTGTTTTTACACAGGATTTCTATAGATTCTCTTATAGTGCATGCGTAATAACTGGATGTTGGGAATATGATTTTTGCATGATCAAAATCTATTGCGATTGAAACTTAAACAATTGACGGAATGACACAAAAGAAAAATAAGAAAGAATAAAAGAACATAAAGCAGAGATAAAATTTTGTCGTCAACTCACAACTCTCTCTCGTTTAAGTTTCTATCAGAATATCGCAATAGATTTTGATCATGCAAAAATCATTTTCCCAACATCCAATTATTACGCATCCACTATAAGAGAATCCATAGAAAACCTGTGTAAAAACAATCAAGTATATAACGACGCCCTATCGTACAATATCCCCAGTTTATGCTTCAATATCCTGAAAATAAATACTGAAAACTGGAGCAAAGTTACGTATTAAAATTTAAAGTACGGCAGTTAAATATTTTCTTCTACCCATGAAAAGTGACGTATGAGAACAGAGTGATGTCATAAAATAAATGGAACTGTAATTAATAATAATATATATTTCCTTTGCTGCTGCTACTTCTACTTTCAACTCTGGTAATTATTGGTTCTCTAATCTTCAAAACAAAGTGACGTATTTGTATAAATAAACAACATTTAGTTATTAAGATATTCTCTGATGATGAGCTTGGAAAGCTTGAAAGTACTAAGAAGTTTTAAATAAAATGTATATTTTAAACTTGTAAAAAATTTTTCATCACTTTAGTCGCCTTTTAAGTAAGACTGTGGGCTTTTTTAAGTTCACATTATATATTTTATCCATCATCAATTTATAACATTTATAAATAGAAATGAAAAATAGTTTTTCTTTACTTTCTTTTATAAGCATAAAATGTTCATCTTGAAAATTGCGCCTATTCTTTTAATGTATTTCATGTTTTCCCCAAAAATTTCCGTATTAATTTGACATCGAATTCGATTATCAAAAATGTACAGATTTTTTACACTTGGTAGAAAGCACAAACAAACGAATTTTTTTCAAAAAGACATATTTTTTTTTGTCACTTTTTTAAGATAAGGCAACTAGAAAGAAAAAAATAAACATTATTTAATTTCTTATTTTAGAATTTAAAATTTTTTTTGTCAACGCATAATCGTAAATTAATTAAAATTAAATTACTATTTCATAAGAATGTATTTTTTTATACATAAAACTTTTCATCCTTTTTATTTCTAATTTTTTTTTTAATTTTAATTCGGTAATAAAAACTGTTTTCGGAAACAGAAAGTGGAGAAATTATATTTCTAAATTAGATGACGCATGTTTTCAGTTCCATAAGTTTTTATCCATCAAATTAAGGTGTTTGTGGTTTAGATGTAAGTAAATTATGTTAATTGGATATTAGAGTAGGTGTCGATTTCAGAGATTTTTAAGGAGTAAGTGGCTTCTTAAAGCGACAGTGGACGTTCAAAATCGCAAAAAACATAAAAAAAAAATCATTTTTTGTTTTTTCGAAAAAATGTTCCTGCAATCTTCTACTTTCAAATAAAAAAAAATTATTCGAATCTGATAATTTTTTTGCAGAGATACAACTGTTTTTCTAACATAAACAATCGTTAATCTGCACTTAAAATAAAACTTTAAATCCAGGTTTCTCAAAATGAGAATTTTCGCCGACTGAGTAAGTTCAAAATGCTCCATTCTTCTTAATTTTATACTAATTTTTATAATACTTGTTAATATTGCTGTTGATATACTTTATTACAAAACTTGCTATTAATATGTGTAAAAAAAAAAAAAAGTAATATTTTATCATTGAATTTTATCCGAAATGAACAATATTATACGTTTATAATTATTTTCTGCCAAATTACTTAGTATAATTTTAAAATGTATACCAATTTTTGATGTAATATCATAAAGCTATCACAAAAAAAAAAAAAAAAAAAAATACAAATTTCTGAAACAAAATTTAATGCGCATGGAGCATTTTTAATTTGTATCACTAATTAGCATATTATTAATTAATTACTCATTTGCATATTAATATTTTTTAATGAAATTAAGAAATTTTCTTAATTATTGCACAAATTATATGTGTATTAAATTTCAAAACGATTGAGCAAAAACTGTAGAAAATGTTTTTGAACGTCCACTGTCGCCTTAATCTGAAAATTCCAGTTGCTAAACTGCGAAAGAAACGCATAAAAGAAATAACGTTTATGTGTGAAAAAATTCAGGAATACAAAGTGAAAAATAATTTATTTAAAATATACACATGTACGACAAAATACATACAAATTACATCAAAATTGTGTACTGTAATCACATAATTCTTTTAACGTGGATATAAATTAAGTGTAACATTAATATTCAACTATGTAGGGTCAGAAGATTAATCTGAGCAGGATACATGTTACAAAAAATATGTATAAAGTAAGCAATCATGGTAGTGGGGAATATTAGAAAAGCAGTATTTCTTTTTTTCAATTTGTCACACAAGAGTGCATATAAAAAATTGTGAATGTGTGATATTTTGATAAATTTTGCATTATAAGAAACAAAATACAGTTTAAACAATTTTTTTTTCAAGAACACACAAGAAAAATTATTTTTAAAAAAAATCTTATCACCGTCTAATTATAGAGGTGATTCTATTCCCAATTTTTCGAAAATTTAAGGCTTTCGGTTCTCAAAACTCTGGCATTAAAAATGTAACGCAACAATATCGCCAATTTCGACAAACGGTCGCCAAAAACTCAATTTCTTCAATCGTTCGCAGAAAAAATCGTCAATTTGGTCAAAGGATCGGGGAAAAATATGAATGTAGCAAAAATATTGCAAGTAAATGCAAATTTCGTCAAGGAATCGCGGAAAAAATGCAAATTTCACCAATTTCGCCTAGGGATCAGGGGAAGGAACGCGGATTTTGTCAAAAAATCCCGAAAGAAGAAACTAATTTTATCAAAGCATAGCAAGAAAAAAAAAAAAAAAAACTAATTTCGTTAAAGGATCGCAAAAAATCCCTCAAATTTCGTCAAAGGATCGCGAAAAAAACGCGAATTACATCAAAACATCGCAAAAAACCTGAATTTCTTCACAAGAAGAAAAAAAAGCGAATTTCGACAAAGTATCGCGAAAAAACTTGAATTTTGTGAAAGGGTCGCAGAAATACATGAATTTCATCAAAAGGTCATGAAAAAATGCATAATTAGCGCATGTAGGGGATTTTCCCTCTTTGCTGTAACCTTTTTAGAAAATTTTCCGCGGATATCAGATTTTTGCTTCTCTAAATGCATATATATGCAATTTAATTGTTGGTATATTCTTATAAAATAAATAGCATAATTTATAATGAAATAAAAACTTGATCTGCTTACCAAAATGTAGATTTATAAAATTGTATGCTCATAAAAAATATATTTTTATATGTCTTGTTATATACTTTAAAATTTCAATTCAAAACAGAGAGTAAGGAACTCAAGAACTAATAGAAAATGGAAAACTGATAACTAGAACTTGAACTATTAATTATGAAGGTTTGATTTTAAAAAACATACATATAGAAGTTTATCGAGGATCTTATACACTTATAATCAGAGTAAAAATATTTTTATAATTTCTTTCAATATGTGCATGTGAATTGTTCAAACAATAAAAATGTATTCTCAATAAAATTAATATTTCGTATTTCATTTTAAAAAAATTATATTCATAAAGAGTACACTCAAAAATATTGGATTCATAAATGTTTTAAGGAAATTGAGTGAAATTCAATGCGCGCAATATAGACAGTTTCTTTAAACTTATTCAAATTTCAAATTACACTGAAAAATTCCTAAATTTAAAAGAACGTGCAAATAAAGAAAATGGATTTTTTTCCCATTTCTTGTTTTTAAAATTTACAATTATTTTTTTTAATTTAATTTAATACAAATTAAAAATAATTGGATACATAGATGAAAGTATTTGTTACACTAATCAGCGTTCTATTCAACTACCTCAAATCAGTATCATATTCATAGTGAGAACTTTCTCACACACTCAAGAAGTCAAATTTAATCTTAGATACACTTGGCAAGCACTCTTATTCAAAAAATGGGAAATGAGTAGAGATTTCTATATCTATATTATAAAGGACAAACATATATGTGCGTAACG
The DNA here is from genome assembly GCA_963932465.1 of Maratus speciosus. Taxonomy (NCBI): domain Eukaryota; kingdom Metazoa; phylum Arthropoda; class Arachnida; order Araneae; family Salticidae; genus Maratus; species Maratus speciosus. The sequence continues at coordinate 25,469 of CAWVRF010000225.1, read as the reverse complement.
CATACGTCATTTTGCGAATGGCAACACTTTGAAATTTGAAATAAAATTTTGGTTTTGCAATTCTCTCTACTGCAAATTTTTAAACTTCTGAACATCGCACATTTTAAATTTTTACACCGTCGTATAAGGAAAAAAATGCTCTTTTAAATGCACTTTGTTTGAAAGCTGTATCTCAATTTATTTTTGAGATATTATTTTTTTTTTTTGTAGCTTTTAATACCATTTTTCTTATCGTAGCAACAAAAGTACCTCATTTCTATTGAAAGTCATTGAAAGTAAACGGAAAATAGTCAAAAATAGGAGATACTGTATTTTTTTTGTTGCCATTTTCTCATAAAACCTGAAAAAAAAGTTGAAATTAAAATATGGGATATGTCAAGAATATTGTCTGTTATTCCTCGATAATGATGTCATAAGTTTGAGACTGGATTGTAAAAGTGGATTGCTTTAGCGGAGGCAAATGACGTCATTTTATAAAAAAAGCGAGCATGTATTTTAATTCTTAAACCTGAATTATGTTTTGTAGAGGTGCGTCATTTTCACAGTGCAGCTACTTTGAAATTCTTCACAGGTGAAATTGCTTCATTTTTAAAAATAATGTAGTCGAAATCACACACTGATAAAACGCAATGTTTTACTAAAATTTAGAGTGTCTTTATAAAAGAGAGGCGACATGCAAACAATAGCGATTTATATTACAGAAATTGATGACTCTCGCCTGGATGGATTTGCTTCGCCAAGTTAGAAAAGCAAACAAATAATTCGTGGTTTAAAATAATATTGTGTTCCTGAAGTTTATTGTCGAAAATTCTCTAGAATAATTAATTTCAATGCTATTCTTTAGGGCATTCTACTATAATTTTATCAAAATAACATAATTTGCTTAATTTAATTTTACCCAATTTTATATAATCTATATATTTAAAACACAAGTAGTGTTTTTTAGTCATCTGCCCTGATCTTTCTGCTGAACCAATTTTGCTAATATTTTTTTTTTTAAACTGAAAGCTCTTCCTTTGCAGATGTGACCGCACTATCTGTTTTTTTTTTTTTTTTTTTTTTTTTTTTTTTTTTTTTTATCCGCACTTTTACATTTTAATTTTAAAAGCATTTTATGAAATTTCTTCAAAATGATGAAAATTAGATAGCTTTCATTATTGCAGACAAGAGAGAAATAATGAGGTATTTTTAACTTTATTCATGCTATTTTCTGATAAAAATTCAAAATTGTTGATAAAAATTGTTGTATAGGGTTTAGTGGCGCAAAATCCCATTAGGAGCAGAATATTATATTAGGGGCATATAACGGAAAATGACATACTGCTTTTGAAAACATGCATTTTTCCACATAAATTTTCTATATTGTTTTTCCTTCTGCATGTGTACTGATACTAAGTTTCAGACACTAGGCGAAATGCTTATTTAAATGAATATGAAGTCATATTTAAAAGAAAACGATAACTTTCTTAGATAAAACTAAACATTTTAACACAAATGCGTCTAAAAACATAAATTATGGAAATTTATACTCTCCGGAATTGAGATTAGAATCTCAAGTAAAGAGTGCGTCTGTTCACGTAAAAGATGTTGCTGACAATCGTGACTTCAAGTTTTGAGTTAAAATGATTTTTAAATGATCAAACAAAATACAAATTTTAAAAAAAATGATGAATATAGATATGAGAAGTGCGTATGCAAATCTTGAGAAGGTGAAAATTGCTGTTTTCATTCCGGAAATCCAAGCATAAGAGCCTCAATTGATAACCACATCCAAAAAACCGATTTTTATTACATTTTACTGATTAAGTATCTATATTATAAAATACAAACGTATCTGTGCGTAATGCTGAAGTCATTTTGCGAATGGCAACACTTTACAATAAAATTTCGGTCTTGAAATTTTCGCTACTGCAATTTTTTAATCTTCTGACCATCGTACATTTTCAATTTTCGTCGCACAGGGAAAAAATTTACTTTCAAATGCAATTTGTTTAAAAACTGCATTCATTGGCTGATGTATTATATTTTCTAAAATAATTTTTAAGCATGATTTTTTCTAAGTTTATCTTATCACGTGCCGGTTTCAATACATAATAAAAATAAACATTTTGCACATAAAGCAACAAACATTTTTCAGCATTTGTTTCTGACTATTTTTGCATAACGAAATTAATACTTCCTTTATAAGCAAAAATAAAAGAATAATATTAAAAAAACCACCAATCTAACATATTTGTGAAAGACAAATTAACGAAATTAATACTTCTTTTATAAACAAATAAAAGAATAATATTGAAAAAAAAACCACAAATATAACATATTTGTAATCGTACAATTTAAATTTTTAGATCATCAAATAGGATTTTTTTTTTCAAATGGAATTTGTTTGCAAAGTTCATCTCAATTTACTGATTGTCTATGGTTTTAAAAACAATTTAAAAGCATGGAATATTTATTAATTTATCTATATCGCGCGGAGCTCGATTACGAAAGATTAATCCGATTGCCCTTAAAAGAAAATAAAGAGTTCATCATTTTCTTACGGCTAATATCCATTAAAAAAATTCCCTTTGAATAAATAAATAAAATAATATAAATAAAACACAAATTTACCAGACATGTATAAGCTCTGAAATTACCTGAATATAAAAGGATGCCATAAGTAGCAAAATCTTGGCAAGTAACTCTTAGCATGCGGCTAATAAGAAAATATCGCTTTTGATAAACATCAAAAATTTATTTGATTGTATAATTCGTATTTTCCATATGAAAAATGCTTTTTTAATGTAAGTGGGCACTCTAAATAATTTATTGCATATAAAAAAATATTAGTTTTCAATTAAAAAAAAATGTTTTCGCCTGTATTCATTAACCCGGGAAGCCCGGGTACGATCCCCTAGTTTCGATAAATGCAAAGAATATTTTTGTTTTAAATATGAAAAGATGATATTTTGAAACAAATTTTCAGAAGCTCTTACAGAGAAAAGTAAAATGAAAAATAAATCACATAAGATGCAATGAGAAATGTTAATGTCACCACGTTACGTGAGAAATTAATCTCATAAGATGCAATTCATTTATCGAAAACTGAAAACGTTATTTGATTCCAAATTTTTTACAGTTGATGTCTGCTATTTATTTTTCTTTCTTTCTTTCTTTTTTTTTCTTATTTATTTATTTATTTATTTAAAAATTAGTTCACGAATGTTTCTCGTTATCGAGTGGGAAATTTCCTCCTTTTTTAAAACAAGATTAAGCATATAACCTACTTTTGAACACTTTTGTACAGTGCTGGCCTCCATTTTAAAAAGTGCAAGAATTTTTTTTTATTAAAGATAAACAAAGGTATTTAGATCACATTATAGGTGCGGACCCTATAAGAGCAGGCGTCAAATACATTGCATCTGCCACATTCCTCATAGTGGCTGCCTCTCTTTTTGTATCACAGAATATGTAAAAATATCTGCATAAAATTATGCGTTTAAAGAAAAAAGTGCGAAATACCTTTTAAAAACTTTTTTCAGTTAGTATTTAAAATTATTAAAGCTTTTAGAAATTCTAGACTCCAGAGACACTCTATGAAAAAATGAATTAGCACATTAACTTTCAAATTTTTATGCCTATGGAAAATTTATCATAAAATCATCATTGTATCATCTCTGGAAACACGTAATCTGGTGCAAATAAATATTATACACATATTCAAAATAAAAATTAAATAAAATATACATTTCTGTCGATTTTCTAAGCCCTTTTTTTTTTTTTCCAGTTTTTATGTTGCTGTTATAAATAATAATAAAAAAAATATTTATAAAAGAATGGAAATTTTCAGTCGAAAAAAAATAAATAAAATAATAATTTTCAAAATTCATAGATGCAATTATTTAAGAAAATGACTTAACATTAGTGACAATATTGTAAATTACTGAAAAGCAAATATAATGAATAACAAAGATAGAGCACAATAATAGAATATAACAGGATGTTTGTTTGTAAGGTCTACATTTGAGTCCTGTGCAAGTAGGATTGTACCAGAACAGAACCAAAACTTCTGCTTCAAGTCAACTTGAAATCTGACACACTTCAACCCGAATCGAATCGATCGCAACCAGGAATGAAAGAAGAATTAATTCATATTTTAATACAATTATGGAAAAGTAGTCAATAGTTATGTCATCAATTGTATCTTTTTATGTATTAAAATGAACACATATAATTAATTTTCAAACATATAGTTTTTAATTGAAAATATTTTTGAAAAACTGGTTCAGCCTGAACAAAACTCGAAAAAATCAAAACTCAATATGGTCATGAATCATTGAAAGTTAACCTGGTCCACAACGAAAAGAAAAAGCATCAAATAGAAACACAAGTATGGTCGGATTAAAATCTGGTTACCCGAAAATAAGATATGTGCGTTTAAATTATATTTAAAATTACCTCCCTCTTTCGTACATTTTCGGACTCATTTTGAAGCATACATGAATGACATTCGCAGTACTCTTAAGAATTGAATAACGTTTTTCATTTTTCATAAATAGGATATGTTTGGAATTGCAGTTAATCACACCTTGATGATGACTTTTCCAAGACGATCACTTCACGAAAGTTGGCTTTAACTGTCAAATTTGGTAGCATTTTCTGAATACTTTTTAATCATAAATTGTTGTTGATAAGGACATTTTTTGTGTGTTTGCGATTTATAACATACAGTTATACTTCTAAGGTTTTTAAAATAAAATAAAGCTGATTTTTAGCAAAAAGTTACATAAACATTTAAAAAAAAATTCTGTAAAATTTTGAAATGTTATTTAAAAAAAAAAAAAAAAAAAAAACATGATATAACACAGCTGCAACAAGCTGAATAACAAGCCTGTAACGTACCAACCATTAAAATAAATTAAAAGAAATGGAAAAACAGCAAGAGTAAACATATTATTAGTGTTTTTTGCCTAAAGAAAAAAAAAATATGCAATTTGAATTTCCATATATCATGTTTTATATAATAAAACATGATATGTGTTATTATGTAAAATAATTATATACATTTTATTATTTATACACATTCATATACATTTATGTAAAATATAATAAAACGTGCGTAAATGAAATATATGTAAACGGATACCAGGTGGTAATAGAACTTTTATGATTTCTGGTAAATGATGCACTTTCACAGATATAAATCTGTCTAACACAGAATACGTTTCGATTTTTTGTTTCCGTCTTAGCAGGTTTCATTAAATTCTTCTAAACTACTTCAAGTAAATTTCACATATACTACTGGAATTAAACTTTATATTTTCTTTAAATTGCGAGCGGGTTGCAGACCCGTCAGTGCCCCCCCCCCCCCTTCCCTTGATTAATACCTGCACTTTCTTTTCCAATGGTTCTGTGGTCATCAAGCAAAGAAAGGAGAGTCTCAACAAAAGAAAGAAGTGGAGACACGTCAATGACAGCCTGTGAAGTTCTATGTCATTTAGAATTCCACAGAAGTCAACAAACATGAAAGAGAGCGCCTGACCATATTAAACTTTACGACGAAAAGAAACACAGTCTATTCGATGCCTTACTTAAAAGACGGATTCATGCATTTGTAACTTTCCGTAACTAAGCAGCAAAGTAAAGTAAATCTGGGCCGTTTTCAAAACTACTGAAGTAAAGCTGGCCCGTTATTATCCCAGCAAAGTATCAGATAAGGCGGATAAATTTCAAAAATTAAAAGAGCTCAAGATTAACTATATTTGTTAAGAGAAAAGCAAGGAAAAGAAAAACGGAAATTTCATAAAAAGGGGCAATGTAGGTGGAAAAAAAAAAAAAAAAAAAAAAAAAAAAAGACCTTCCGGCCAGTGCCGGGAGGAAGGGGTAGCTTTCATATTCCTTATTTTTAAAAAGCCAACTTATATTATTCAAACACACGAAGCTCAATTAAGTGGAAACCGAATGCAGGAGATTCAATTCTAATTTTTATCAATACTAAATCATTATGAATGAGAATTTCGCGAAATTAGTCAGCTTTATCCAAGCTGCTTTTATTTAAAGTCACTTATATTTGGCTGCCAAATTCGGCGATTTCTTAAAGTGCCTGCCATTTTAAGACAACATGGTAGATGAGGCTAACCAGTGAACTTGGTCGAGACCTTAGTAATTGCACATGCTCACTCATATAGGAATCGGTTGATATATACGAGTGCTGTCGCAGGCAAAAAATCAGATTTTTCAAAATGTCACGCACTTTAGAAATTGAAACTGCTATATCTGAGCCATATTTTAAGATAAAGACAAACAAAAAATGCTCCTGAATCCTTATATCAAGGTCAAATACTTAAGAAAGAAACCTTTTTCAATTTCTAATTTTTTTGCACCTCACTTTAAATATAATTTTTTTTAATTTAATGGCCTCCATTTTGAAACAAGATGGCTGATGAAGCTGGCCAGCGAACTTGGTCGAGATATTGATGTATGCTATCCACATGCCTTCTTCCATCGAAATAGGCGAATACGTGTGGTATTGCGTGACAAATACAAGATCGTTTCAAAGTGTTAGCCATGATAGAAATTCAAAGTGCTATAATTCAACCACTTTTTAAGATATAAACAAAAGAACAAATTTTCAGAAACAAAAACTGCTCCAGAATCTTTGTATCAAGGCCAAACACATAAAAAAAATCTTTTTCTTTTTCCAATTTTTTAATACCTCATTTTAAATTTAATTTTTTTTAATGGCAACCCTTTTGAAACAAGATGGCGAATGAAGCTGGCCAACGAACTCGGTCGAGACATTGGTATGTACTATGTATAGACCAAGTTACATTCAAATCGGTTCATAAATACGCCTGTTATCGCGTGACAAAAATCAGGTCGTTTTAAAATATCACCCACAATAGAAATTCAAAATGTTATAACTCAGCCATTTTCTTAGATGTAGACGAAACAAAACCTGTTCCGGAATCTTTGTATTAAGGTCAAATACATACAAAAAAAATCTTTTTCATTTTCCAATTTTTTTGTATCTCATTTTAAATTTAATTTTTTTTAAATTTTTTTAAATGGCCACCATTTTGAAACAAGATGGCAAATGAAGCTGGTCAACGAACTCGGTTGAGTTATTTGTATGTACTATGTACAAACCAAGGTACATCCAAATCGGTTCATAAATACGTCTGTTATCACGTGGCAAAAATCAGGACGTTTCAAAATGTCAGCCACGCTAGAAATTCAAAATGCTATAACTCAGCCATTTTTTAAGATATAGACGAAACAAAAACTGCTCCCGAATCTTTTTATCAAGGTCAAACACATAAGAAAAAAATATTTTTTCAATTTTCAACTTTTTGCTGCCACATTTCAAATTTAAATGTTTCTTAAAATTTTAAATGGCCGCCATTTTTAAACAAGATGGCGGATGAAGCTGGCCAACGAACTCGTTCGAGACATTGGTCTGTACTATGTATAAACGAAGTTACATCCAAATCGGTTCATAAATACGCCTTTTATCGCGTGACAAAATTCAGGACGTTTCAAAATGTCAGCTTCGCTAGAAATTCAAAATGCTACAACTCAGCCATTTTTTAAGATATAGACGAAACAAAAACTGCTACGGAGTCTTTGTATAAAGGTGAAATACATAAGAAAAAAATATTTTTCCATTTTCAATTTTTTGGTACCACATTTCAAATTTTAATTTTTTTAAAAATTTTTAAATGGCCGCCATTTTGAAACAAAATGGCGGATGAAGCTGGCCAACGAACTCGGTCAAGACATTGGTATGTACTATGTACACACTGAATTACATCCAAATCGGTTCATAAATACGAGAGTTACAGTGTGACATAGGTCAGCTATATATATATATATATATATATATATATATATATATATATCAATTTTGAACGGAGGGTGGTTTCGGGGTCTGGGGGTCATGATCGATGAAAATATACCAAAATTTTTTGAAATCGCTTTCCTCCGAACGGCTGCAATAGGTAGCTTTTTGTAAAGAAAGCTACCTAAAAAAAATAGAGAAATTTTGTATCAAGCATAGATTTTGATATCTAGCTGTAGAAAATTAGAAGATTTTTAATCATAGTTATTTCAATATAAGCACCACCAAAGAAAAAATGAAATTTAAAGTTATTTAAAAAGAGTAAGAAAAGAGTAGAAAAGAATAGAAAAACGAAGATTTCTGAAAAAGGTTTAATAATAATAATAATAATAATAATAATAATTAAAATAATAAAAGAGAGAGGGAAATCATGTACCAAGCATCATTGTAAAAAAAAAAAAAAAAAAAAAAATATATATATATATATATATATATATAGATTAAATTTGTTTTACAAGGTCTTTCAAATTTTATTTCAAAATGTATTAACTGCATCCTTTGGTATCATTTACTGTGATTTCTTAACTGTTTTATTCACCTTAATCTTTTTGATATACTGGAAGACATGTGCACATGGATTTTTGTAAAATACTGAAATATTAATCGGTATGGTATTTATTATTTCTATTTTATATCCTATAAATATTTAAATACGTTTTATTGATTCTTCCATTTCATATTATTTGTTTCTATTCTGCTTTCATTTTTAATCAATTCACTTGATTTTAGTGGTTGTTCTATAATTCTCTATGTATAAGGATTTGTTTGGTTTTGCTGTTTAAACAGTTATTTACATTCAAAAGCTTGCAAATTTTTATCTTGCGATAGATGTTTAATATAATTATTCATAGATGGCAGCACTAAAATTGTATCTTTCAGTTTGCTATATTTTTTAATTTTTCTAGCTCCATTTCAGTTACAAATTATACACCAGGGTGTATTTTTAGCTAAATTTTGACGATATTGTTAAACTGTTATCTATTAATTTAATAGTGCATTTTAAATAATGTAATTAATATCTATTTATTTTATATTAGATTTAATTTGTTTTACAAGGTATTTCAAATTTTATTTTAAAATGTATTAACTGCATCCTTTGGTATCATTTACTGTGATTTCTTAACTGTTTTATTCACCTTAATCTTTTTGATATACTGGCAGACATGTGCACATGGATTTTTGTAAAATACTGAAATATTAATCGGTATGGTGTTTATTATTTCTATTTTATATCCTATAAATATTTAAATACGTTTTATTGATTCTTCCATTTCATATTATTTGTTTCTATTCTGCTTTCATTTTGAATCAATTCACTTGATTTTAGTGGTTGTTCGGGCACAGGGGAAAATTAATTTTAGCTTTAGCTTATTTTTCCCACAGAAAACAACCATTTTGCTTATATCATTGAATTCTGTGCCCTCGATAACGTAATTCAATGTATAAGCTTTTCAATTTTTGTCGGTGTCCACTTTTTTCTTTTTTCTTCCATAATAATTCTTATAATATTTTTTTAATACTTACAGCTTTAATTCATAATAATTGACGGTGGCAGGTTATGTTTAATTAATGGTAATATATATATATATATATATATATAACGTTACTCCATAAAATTAGTGGCAACATGCTACCTCCAATTTTATGGAGTAATTTAACTTATATAATAGTGTAATTTGACCTGATATAATTGGCGTAATATTACACATTAGTGCAGAGGTTCTATGGGGGTTCCCCCCCAACATATGTGAACTTCGGAAATTTGAGCTTAGAGTTGGGAAATTATAGATTTTTAAAATTATAGATTGGAAATTATTATTACTTATTGGAAATTATAGATTTATATTTTTTTTAAGTAAAAAAAAAAAAAAAAAAAAAAAAAAAAAAAAAGATTTTTTATTGTTTTGTTGACTACCTTTCTGAGTTCTGTAATAGCAAAATAGTTAAACTTTCAAAAGAAATACAAAAAGCAGCCAGACTCAATTTCTCATTATGTTTCTCTGTGCTACGAAAATATCATACTTCTACCAGACCTGAATTTCTCTACTGTTATCCATCAACAGTGTCTCCAATACATTTCTTCCAAAACTTTGTTCCTTTCTCAAAAATCTAAAAGTATGAGGCTATTTTCATATGAAGTACGGTTATGACTCTTACACAATTGAAGACAAAAACTTTCATTAAAAGAACCAATAATTATAATTTTTTTGTTTTTAGTTTCAGCATTTTTCTTTGGAAAGAATTTTTTTTTTTTTTTTTTTTTTTTTTTGTATAAGTATTATTATTATTAAACACACATTGAACATATCATTTTAGTTGGAAAATAGAGCAATTTGTTTCACATTGTGAAATTTTTGAATTATAAGTTGAAAAAATTTTGAACTTTCCCCTTCCCCCCCCCCCCCGAAAATCGGTACCCAATAAAATGCAGGCAGAATAATTGAAAAAAATTTTTTTATGGAGTAACGTTACGTATTCTTTACAGTGATAATTATAAACTACTTTTAACAATTCCAGAAAATTGTCACGAAACTTCACAGTGAAGCGAAAAAAATAATAACTAATGAAACAATTTAGAAAATTCATAATATATTAAAAATCTAATTTTAGCAATTTCCGTCCAAAGTTGGAAATATAGTCGATTTATTTTTATGCTGGCTATGATTTACAGATTTGTATATCGTTGAACACTTTTAAAACACAGAGTTGTGTTTAATATAACTCACATGTGTTCAAATAAACATTTCCTACTGCTCCACTAGATGCAGATACAATTTTTCATACCAGTAAACCAGACAACTAATGTTCTATTATTTATTGATATATTTTACTATTGCTTTGAGTCGACAATATATATTACAGGTATTTTAAAATTCATTTCAGTTAGTTCAAATTCATAAAACCTGTGAAAAATCATCTTCAGAATTTTCTGTCATTAAACGGAAATGTACTCGTATTCCCTTATACTGCCTGCATATTATCTACAGATTTTTATGGACACCCCGGATTAAGCTAAAATTTAAATAACCCAAGTAAAAAATGTTTAACACAACTAAAAACAAACTTCTAGCAATTACTAATCATAGACAGCAATGTATCTTGTTCTTTGCGTAAGCCTGTACAGTAATTTATCTATATTCTACAAACATCATACAGTATACTAAATATATACACAACAAACTGAAAAACCTTTATTGAACAATTTACACCCTTAACAATAACGCTTACAAATTGTTTTATCTAGCTCTATTTTATGCAGATGTAGAACTATACACATCTCGTATTATGCAAAAATTGTGTGAAAAAAGCATAATAGAACGGAAAAAGTATTTTTACTAATTAGTGCTCATAGCCAGTACTGTAACTTTATTATTTTGCGTGTCCCCGTAAATGACTAATAAATGTTATGCATCCAATAATGTACAGAAATCATCTTGTACCGAACTTCAGTAATTTATCAATTTAATTATGTTTAATATCTAGTAACCGCAGAAAAATGACCCTCGTACGATTTTTCCCACACGCTGCAATGTGACTGAATTCTTTTGTGTGTCCCTGTAACTAAAATATAAATTTCATAAAGGGGAGCGTTGATTTAGAAGGCTATTTATTTAATATTACAAAAAGCAACAAAATAAAAATAAAATAAAGAGTTGAAAAAATATATAACTTCTTGATATGATAGGCGGGGAAATGGAGAAAAGGCTTTTTTTTTCTTCTTCTTCTTCTGGCGGGGAAAGAGTTTGATTAAATAAATACTTATTTATCATTACTATATGCTTAAAAATAGGACAGGGAAATAATTAAATAATAATAAGCTTTAACTTTTTAAAAACTTTTGCATACTTGGAATAGGGGGGGGGGGGAGGAAGAAAGTAAAAATTTAGATAGTCGGTTATTTTTTCGTTTCAATAAAGAAACAAACAAAAGAGTTTTACAGATATAAATTATAAATTTAATGATTTTAATCTTTGGGTAGTGTATGAGAGGGAAGAAAAGGGAAGGAAAGCAAGATTTCGGAAAGGGGAGGGGGGATTTAGACAATAAAAAAAATAGAAAGAAAAAGCGTGATATTTAAATTGTTTTAAAGAAAACTGAATTTCAGTAAGATTATATCGATCATGTGTTAGACGCAAATGAATAATTTCCTTACTATTTAAGTAGCATTAAATGTAATTAAATGATTAATTATTATAGAGGTTAAATGGGAAATACAGTCTATTCTGTTATTCAAAAGACATATAAAAGTTACTTGTAATTTCAGAAGATCTTGAAAAAGCCGAATGTTATGAAACTGCGCTTAAAAATGTTTCCTAAATTTTAATTTGAGAAAATTTTAACACACCAGAATTAAAAAGCATTAAGTGCCACTTTAGTCCAAACACTTGGTAGTAATTATGCATGCCTGAAGAAGGATTTATTCCATCAAAACGCGTTGCTTGCTTTATAGTTCAGCATTTATTTATATAGATTAATAGTTTATTTGTCAAGAAACGTGAAACACTAGCATTCGTCTGTTATTTTACTATGTTTATTCAAACTCACTGAACAGTCCTCACAAATAATAATATATCACATATATCACACAATAATTCTTCATATAAACACGAAATATACCAATGAAAAAGATTATGGGTAATATGAGTCAAAATAATTTTTTATTATCGTATTCAATAATTAACTATTTATAATAACTATTTTGTTTTCTTTTAGAAGGATGATTATTATATCGAGATACATAAATTAATCAAAACAAAATAAAGCAATTAAACTTTAAGTAGAATAGAATTATTACGGTATTATTGAAATTTTAAGTGTGCTCGAGCAGTGGCGACCGAATTTGTAAAGCCCTGGTCTCGACGGAAAGAAAACAAACAATTATACTTGCTAAGACGGAAACTTTTAATAAACATATTTTTTTTCTTGGTCCCTTTCGCTTTCGTTTTCACAGGTTTAAATAAATTGAAATGTTATTATACTTTTGTAAAAATTAACTCACTTACCTTTTCGCACACTCTTCTCGGAAAATTTCGCTGTTCGGTGTAAGCTCCGTTTTACATCTATGAAGAATATCCTCACGAAGATTGATTTTTTCTTTATAAAGTAAATCTGGTTTGCATGTGTGTGAGGATTTTTCTTCAAATTTTTTTCTCCCCCTCTGAATTCAACAAGACTGCTCTTCCCCGACATTTAATATCTTTGCATGCTAGTTTCCATCTACCGGCACTGGGCTTGTCTTTAATTCTATAAAAAAATCCACCACCATTGGAAAATAATCATCCATTTTTAGCGCCAGGCACTTCGAAAACTGTTTTTTCCGTTTTAAAATTAGAATTATAAGAAGCTTTAGTAACTATAAAATCTAAACTTGAACAAAAAGTCACTCCTTCCTTTAAAGGCTGACAAATGTAAGTGTGTTCTTGATAAGTGTTTGCAAAAAAGAAATACACGAATACGACTTCCACATTTGGCTGACTAATTATTTTAGGAGGTGTCACGTACAGTGAAAAGAACTCCCCATAGCTAGAAGGCGTAAAGAAATCATATAGAAGAGAGACACTCGTGTGAACTTTAAAAAATCCTAAACCCATAGCACATAGATCACTCTCAATTCATGAAAACATCTTTAAGTGAATTAATTGTCGAAATAAGTAATTGGAAATAAGACTAATGCCACGTTAGAACTAACGAATCGGTCCTTTTTACCTCCCATATTGAGAACATGTGTTACGACATGTACTTAACGAAAGATAATTGTTTCTGGAGACATAAGCCAATTGAACTATGTTGCTAATTTTCTTGAAATTAATAATAAAAAAAAAGTTAAAACTGATGTTAAGAGGCTACTTCAGTCAAGTGAAAAGACTCGTTCGCTAATGCTAATCCTATGGAAGAAATTTATAACGATACCTCCGTTACATTTCAATATTTTTAAATGATTTTTTTTTTTTTTTTTTTTTTTTTTTTTTTTTTTTTTTTTGCATTGGATAGCTGAGATCGATCTGTACAAAGGCCGTTTTTTAATTTTTCGATTTTGTTTAAGGATATTTTTAACGAGGACGCTTTCATTTTCGGAACCGGTTTCGAAACTGAAAGGCATGTTCATAAAAAAAATCTGTAATAAAAATCGAACAAGTAAAAAACGGCCTGCATACAGATCGATCTCAGCTATCCAATGCAAAAAAAAAAAAAAAAAAAAAAAAAAAAAAAAAATCATTTAAAAATATTGAAATGTAACCGAGATATCGTTATAAATTTCTTCCATAGGATTAGAATTAGAGAACGGGTCTTTTCATTTGACTGAAGTAGCGTCTTAAGATGGTTCTCAAATGACCTGCTCGCGAAATTTTCCGACACAGTTCCTGGCTCATTTATAACCCGTTTACTTTAATTTGTTGCTTAGTTACGAGAAGTTTAAAAAGTATGCACCCTCACCCCCTTTTCAGTAAAGGTGATTAACGCGGGTGGTCTATTGGTATATGTCATTAGCATACCTGTTTGTGGTTTCCGGAATCTGTCTTCCCTTCTTGGTGAATACACCCCCCCCCCCCTTTCCCCCGAATGAAATCCGAAGAAATCATATGCTGTTTGAAAAATAATAATTATCATTTCAAAGTGTCAAAGCGTACTTGATGGATATTCAAATTGTATTTTTTCATGATGAATATGTTATTGATTTGAGTTAGTGGAATAGAAAGCTTCAATAGTGTAGTCAAAACGAATACTTTCATAAAAATACCGAATTATGTTTAATCTTTATTAAATAATAAATAATAATACTAATAACTGTAAATCCTTAATACTTGAAATGAGTGTAATAAAAAATTCAAAATTTAAAAATTTAAGAATTTAGTTTAAATTCGAGTAAGTTTAACTGTGTACAGCATTGAATTTCATCAAAATTTACTTAAAGAATTTTCAGGTTTAATATTTTTATGCGAATTTTTCATGCATATCTATTTTAAAAGTGAAATATCAAAAGAGAAATAACAATATTAATTTTAATGTAATACTTTTTTATTGTTTGAACATTTCGTACACACATATGGAAAGATATGAGCTAAAATAGGTTTGCAGTGAATATAAATTTATAAACTCTTTGTTAAATTTCAAAATGTATATTATTCAAAATAAAAACTTTATATAAGATATTTAAATTGTAATTATTTGTTTTAAATTTTAAATTAGTGGTTAAGTTCCTAAAACATTGTTTCAAACTAAATTTTTAAAGTATATAAAAAACATAAAAAAATATTTATTTTTATAAATAAAAAACATTATTATATCTTTATAAATTATACATTATAATTCACAAGAATATACAAGAACAACTAAACTGTGGTTTATATACAATTAGAGAATATTTTCACTTGAACGATAGAAAAACGCAATATTTCATCAAATGTGTCCCTTAAAATTTAGGGCTTAGAATAATGCATAACAAAATAAGAAAAATAATATAAAATAAATAATACAGAGTTTTACGAATACTAATTTCAGGCACATTTCCTTTGAAAGAGACAAAAAAGTTCAAAATTTCGATTGTAAATGTCTATTACCATGCTTTTTTTATATGATAACCTCGGGAATTTCACACTAACGTTTATAATTAAGTTATCTCAATAAATATAGGTGAATTTTACAAAATGTTTCAAATAAAAATAAATAAAATGTAAGCAAAATGTTAGTTTCGTAAATCCTCGTTTTTAGTAAAATAAAATAATTAGTAAAATAGGTTTGTGAATTTTATTTATAGAACTACATATAATTGTGTTCGGGCTATTAAAAAATTCATAAATTATTACTTAATTTTTGCACAATCTCTTTTAACGAATAATTTTACTGAATTAATTTATTTTATCGAAACACAAACACAAGAGAAGTAATAGCCTGGCACAAGGTGCCGAAAATGGTAGACACTTTATTTTTAATCATAGGCGGCGTTAGTTAGAGCTACCAATTCAAGACCTTTAGTAGAAAACTTAATAAATGGTTTAACAAGTCGTCAAATAAAAATATAAATAAATAAATAAATAAAATAAAATTTATATATACGTGATTTGATAATTTCATTTACATACATTGAAATAAATCTTACTACGTTTCTCTGAAACAAACAAACAAATTTAACATTATATTATTATGAAAGGGTACAATATATGATTTAATAACGATTAACAGTACTCATTCAAAATATAGCCGCTCGTATATCATGTTGTCTCTTTTATTTCAAACTTTTTTTCATTACTTTTAGTATTATTTATTCCATAACGAATGAAAGTATCTGAAAATGCCCATTTAAATTCATCATAAAAAAGTAATGCAATTTATTAAAAGTATATTTAAATATACACTTAAACATACAATTTTAGATACACATGTTTTAATTTCTTTAAGGTTGTTAAACTTAATTCTAGATTTTTCTCAAAAATATATATTAATTAAGACAGATAACACGGAGGATAAATTATCAAAGAAACTGAGAAGCAATAAAGAATATGACATGCTCTTTTGCTTATAGTATCTAAATTTTTTTAACAAATGAAAGTATGATTTTCTGGCTTTGTTTGTCTATATCCAATTGATAATATCCTTATAACTACTTTCTTTGTGCTAAAATTTATTTTGTACTAAAATAATTTAAAATGAAATTTTCTGTTTCATCCATTTTTTGATATAGCAAATTAGATTGGATAGCAAGTTAGATTAGACTAGCTGAATGATAAGGAATTGCCCACAAATTGTCAATTTTAATTAATATTTTTTATTTCATTTTTTATTGATGCTTTAGTTCTTCTTGGATAACCACCAGAAAGAGGCTATACCATGATCAAAACCGGAAAAAACGTGACAGGAAAAAAGGGGGCAAAATAAACAACAGCGGAAAAAACGTGACAAGGAAAATACGTGACCGGGAAAAAAGGGGACAAGGAAAAAAGGGGACCGTTTGGTGCTGCTTGTACTTTGTCCGGTATGGAACCGTTATAAATAATACAAATATTTTAAGTCAATGTCTACAAATGCGAATTTTGAAAAATGGAGTGGAATATTTGCATACTAGAATGCTTGTTTACAGCTCTACTTGATTTTTGACAATCGCGAACGGGAATACGAATATTTTCCGTCGATGTTTAAGAATGCAAATATTGAGAAAAGTCCCGCATATTCGCATATGAAAATGCATATTTACATCACTACTTGATTTTTGATATATGTAAATTAGGAAACAGTATATTTTAGTCCCGCCGTTTTGGTCCTGATGCCATTTCGATTCCTAGCCATTTCGGTCCCTTGCAGTTGTTGTTGGAAGCAGCTATATTGTTAATAACAAAATCTCAAAAATTAAATTGTTTTTATTGACGTATTTATTAGCAACAATTCAAAATTATTTCAATTATTAATTGTTTATATAATTAATTTATCAATTACTTGTTTAAAAAATATTACATGAGCTATATAATAATTACAGGGTAATGCAAATATAATTTTTTTAAATTTTCGTTTACTATAATGTCATTAGATTATATAAAAATGATAATGATTCTGAGGATAAATATGTTGTTTATTTATTTATTATTTAGTTTATAATATTTTCTTGTTATTTAAATATAATTAATTAATAATATCTAGTTTTTTTTTATTGCAAACTATAACTGTGCTAAAAAAATAAAAATCTAATTCTACATCTGGACAATAACATCACCTAACATCGTTAAAAAAAATTTTTACATTTTTGTACAATATTACATTATTATTATTATTAATTAATAATAATACCATCTGTCAACAAAACAATTACTTAGACTTAAATTTTTGACTGATTTTTCATGTTTTTTGGGAGGGGGGGGGAATAATAAATAAAAACTTTTGAATAAAAACTTTAATTGATGAATAATTGCTATTAATTAATTATTAAAATAGTTAGTAATTTTAATATAAAAATTAAATTAATGTTTTATTAAATATATTTTCTAATTCAATTTATTCTTAATTTATTAAATTATTAACGTTAATATAAATTACAAATTTCTACTTTAAAATAAACTCAATACAAATTATATATTCAGTTTATCATTATATTTAATATTAGGTATAAGCTGAAATTTATCCTTTATCTGCTTTTTTATTTTATATTTAAAGTTACTGAGATTTAAAACTATTAATATAATTAATAATAAAACTAAGATAAAAAAAATTATTAAATTTACTTTCTGGGAAAGATGGAGGAAAAAGGTAATTAAAAGAAAATAATAAAAGACAAATGCAAAAAAGCTTAGTTTTGTCAGTAAAAAAATTATTTATTAAGGTATTAATAACATTATCACATAAAATTAAAAATAATCGTTTTATTAAAAGAAATAGGTCTAATTTTAATAAAATTTGCTCACAAAACTGTTCTTCAAGGGTGGGAAGACTTAAAAAAAGTTGCAAGCAACAATTATAAAAGGAGCAGAGAGAAAAGGGGGGGGGGGAGATCTATTTTTTTAAACAAAATATTTATTTCAGCACGCCCTAGTAATTAAATCTCTGTTGATTTCCCAATGCATAATGGTAAAGTAACTTATGAAAAAAAAAATTTATAAGATGCAACATTGTATTGAAAATATCAGACATTTGTTACTTTGTTAGTTTTTAGTAATTGTTTATGAATAAGTTCAATATTTATAAATTCCGTGTCATGTATTTTCGGGTCACTTTTTTTCCTTGTCACGTTTTTTCCGGTCACGTTTTTTCCTTGTCACTTTTTTTCCGCTCTTGTTTTTTCTGTCACTTTTTTTCCTGTCACGCTTTTTCCGTTCACTTTTTTTCCCTAGATTCGCCCAAAAGAAGTATCAAAATCGAAGCAATTTTTCCAAATCTACTCCTTGATAGTCACTAAATACTAACTTTTTTCTAAAAATCAGTTAATAAAAAATGACAATTTGAGGAAAATCCCTTATCATTCAACTGCTTTTTGAGAACAACTAAAAATTAGCTCACTCTAACGCCGATATCTTCCTGAATTTTTACGATATTTGACTGGATATTTATAATAAATTGCTCCATAGAGTTGACTATTAAATTATGTAACACCGCAAAAAAAGAAGCACAATTAAATAAACAACCCGAATATAAAACTCTGGAAAATAAATCAACGTAAAATAAAGCACCCGAAAGATAAAGCCGTATATTAGAAGGACTTCAACTCTTGGTTACAATTGCCAAGGTTTAATCAAACTAAAACTGCTACAAAAGCATAAAATGGAAAATGAGCTGAAGTTTTTCCTTCGGGACGAGCCGATGGCAGTCCGAAATCTCCAATAGGGATTATTCTCTTCCCCAAAATGATTGAGTTGCAACCAGGGCTGCGGAGTCGGACCAATTTTTGAGAAAAAGAGTCGGAGTCGGAATCGCTAAAAAACAAGTCGACTCCGACACTAGATTTTTTTGTTAGACATCTTAAAAATGAAACAAGTGGGTAAGTGTGATCACAGATCGTACAGAGAGTTTCGTTTAATATTCCTTTCAAAACACTTTATCCTTTTGAAAAATCTGTTAGTTCCACATTTCACAACCAGGGGGAGCACTTGATTCTAAACAAACCTCTATCCGAACGAAAATACGTTTTACATACTATCCGCAGATATATTAGTCGAGGGGATTGGGCCGATAGCACCCGAGATAAGAAGGCGCCCTGGAGGTAAGAAGTGGGACTAAAATATGTAAGGCTATGGTGCATAATATGAAAGAATGGTCAAAGGGGTGTCGGCAAAAGTTGGAAAAGTACTCCCCGGATGAAAAGGGTGGAGGTTAGAAAAATTGCTTAAAATACCCAAATCCCGGAGGAGTAAATAACATAAGACTTTTTGAAAATTTTAGGATTTGCCGTGTGGTCTGAGGCGTTCAGCTATACGTATGCAAAAATTCATGTCTCCAACTTAATTAGGGGCTCTCTTAGAAAGAATTGCTTATAATACATATGTGGTAGCTCAAAGGGTTAAACGTAAGACTTTTTCAAGATTTCATGATTTGTCGCCTGGCCTCAGGTGTTCTGCAATAAGTATGCAAAATTTCAAATCTCCAATTTAATTAGGGTCTCAATTAGAAAGAATTGCTTAAAATACACAAGCTGCAGTTGAAAGGGTTAAACATAAAACTTTTTCAAAATTTATTATTTGACGTGTGATCTGAGTTGTTGAGCTATAAGTATGCAAAATTTCACTCCTCCAACATAATTAGGGGCTCACTTAGAAAGAATTGTTTAAAATACACATGTGGGACCCCAAAGGGTTAAACGTACGACATTTTCAAAATTTTATGATTTGTCGTATGATGTGAGGTGTTCAGCTATAAGTACTCAAAATTTCATGTCTCCAACATGTATAGTTTATGAGAAAAGGCTCTGTGACGGACAGACAGACAGACGGACAGACAGATGAGCGAGACGAATAGGGTTTCGTCAGATGAACGAAACCCTAATTAAACTAATTATATGCAATTTGAAATCTATAAAATGAACTGTTATTGTTATTTGTGGGCTATATCAGGCTACTCAAGTTAAAGATGACCGATTTACTGCAGTGTACAAAGTAGATACAAGGATAGGTAGGTATTGCCCATATACAGAGTAGATGAAAACTGTTTTAATTCATAACTGTAGTAGATATTTTACATTTCCTTCTATATATATAAAAAAAAGTTTTGATTTGGAAATGGACCAATGAAAATCTGCGTAGATATTCTGGGTAGATCGGCATCCAATTTGAATGCTTAAGCATGGTCTTTCATCGTTAATATTGAAAAAAAAAACTGTTGCATACCAAAATATGAAAATCGGCGGTATTATAGAGAAATGTTTGATAAACACGCTGATGCAGACAGTTTTCAAATCGAAGAATTATTTTAAGATATTTAATGCTGAAGTGGTACAAAATCGTTCTATTAAAAAAGTTTTATTGGAGCAAAAGCTATACATGAGAATTTAATCATTTTTAGATCATTTTATACGTTATAAGTTCCCGGTGTGCATATTGAATTTATTTTTCTTATTAGACCCATTTTTTGAGGTTTTATTTCTATTTTAAATTCAAATTTTCAGCATTTCGAAAGATATTTTTTATAAAATTTATAAAATGTTATTAATTTAAACTGTTGCCAATTGTATAAAATGCGCAAACAATAATGTTTACTTCAAACTAAAAATTTATTTACACGTGACTATTACAAACAGAAAAAAAAAAGACTTTAAAATTAGAATTAAATGATTACATGTTAATAGCAGGAAAATTACGTCATAAGAACCATATTTACACTTGAATTTGAGAAACAAAATCTTAAAATAAAAAAATCATTATTATGCATTAAAACTTGTAAATGGAGGAAATTACGTCATATTTAAAATGCCCCAAAAATATGGCAAAACAGTTTAAATTGAAAAATATATTTGCGTGAGATATTTTGAGATAATCTTTTCAACTATTATCGTGAATTCGAAGATAGCGCAAATAATATTTCCTTCTAACAACAAAAGTATTTTCACGTGAATATTAATAAGAGAAATAAAACTTTGGTGTAAATTACGTCAGATTTGAAACGATACATTTAAAATGAATTATTTAAAAGAACTATCTTATAGCGCAGTTAACCCTAGATCTACCGGGAATTTTATTCAAGTTTTAATAAGACGTTCTACACCAAAATTTTTATTTAAAACTATTTAACTTATTTATTTACCTTATTTTTGTCTGGTTTATATACTTAGTTTATTTTAAAGAAATTTCTGGTTTGAATGAATATTTTGTATGTACCTGTCGGGTCCAATGGACCCGTCTGGTAGACGGAGGGTTAAAAAATACCGGGAGACAATGACACTGTTTACTTAATTCATTTTACATTAGCTTATTTTCCAATGTTTAACTAATTTTTTTAATTAAATACGAAAACAGCCATTGTATCTCTTAACAGCAGCAGATTTGGTCTTAAAAGTCCCAATCCAAGGAAAACGAATGGAAACCTGTTTACAGAGAGATCGCTACTGTTTTTTTTTTTTTTAAATTTTAATTCAATATTTTTAAAGCCGATCAAATTAGCATGCTGTTTGGATTTTGGTGTGCTTGAACGGGGGTTGGCGAGCGTAACTCGTAGGGGGCAGAGCCCCCTAGTAGTATATAAATAAGTACTTCCCTCATATTTTGGGGGTTTGCGGATAGAACCAGAGGTACAAAGGTTTGGAAGGACCCAAAGCCCGGAAAATTAAGGGAATTTTTCAAACAGGCCGTGTAAGTAGAAATAAGGCAATTTATGTTAAATGGCCATTAATGTTAAATGACTGTTAAAATGTTACTTTAATGACTATTGAAGAGATTTGGAATCGAACAGTTTTTTCCATTTTTTTAAAATAAATTCATAAAATATAAGAGATTCTTGTCACGAGACTGCAGGTTTTTATCCTTTCCCGTGCTATCGCTTCTGAAAATTCGATTAAAAACTGTAATTTTGACAGTATTTTCTCAAAGATATGTTACCTTTATCAAAAAATGAATAACGTAATAACGTAATGTTTCTGAATAAGAACACCGGCACCAATCTTATGCGTTTCCGAAAAGAAATGAATTCAGAAATGTATCAGAAAGTAGCTCCTTTGGTATTTGAGAAAAGCCTTATTAAATGACAAAGAAATATTTTTAGAAATCTGATTTTTGTTATACAGATTCAAAAGTTATCATGTTTTTAACCCACCATTTTTCCATTTATTCTAAACTGCATTATTTTTTTAATGAATCCTTATTTAAATGTTGAAACATCTAATACTCTATAAGTAATCATTAATGTTGCTATTCTGTATTCTCTGTCTTGCGAATACATACTAATTTTAAAATATACTGTAAAATTATCCCATAAATATGCATGCAGAATGCATTCAGATTCTTTAAAAGAATCTTAATTGTATGTTTAGAAAAACCTAGATTTTTTTGTAGAAATTGAGTCATTTAATTAATTTTTCCACGGTCCCGGCCGGGCCTGATTTCACTGATTTTGTACGGGCCGGGTCATGAACTGTGAAAATATAAATGAACCGGGCTATTCCCGGAAATTACGACCCGTGCAAGCCTCTAAAAAAGATAATCAGTGCCGAAATACACTGTAAAAAAAAATCTGTAGTTCTACAGATGTAAAGTTACATGCTTACTAAACTTTCATCTGTAACTGTACGAAAAAAGCTGCAAATCTACAAAACTAGTTTTTGTAAAGCTACAAAAATCTGTAACTTTACAAATGAATCTGCTAAAATTTCAGTAATCTTACTTAACTTTTATTTGTAACCCTGGCTGCAGTTACATGAAAAGTTTTCGGAATCCTAGTTTCCAAAAAAATTCTTAGTAACCTTACAGATTTTTTGAATTTCGGCGCAAAAGTGTGTCTGTTACATGAAATTTTGTTGTTGCCGTTACATGAAAAGTTCTAGGAATCCCAGTTTCCTAGAAAAACTTTAGTAACTTCACATATTTTTTTTTTACAGTGTAGTGAGATTTGAGCTTTATTTTTCTTATATTCTATCATTATTTAAATCAACAGGCAACATTAGTACCCCAGCCCGAGTACTAGTGCAGTGATCCCGGAGTCGGAATAGGAATCGGAGTCGGAGTCGATAAAATATCCCGGAGTCGGAGTCGTCCATTTTTCGCACCGACTCTACAGCTCTGGTTGCAACACCACGTGTATACACATTCATATACATTTTTAAATCATTCCCCAATTATTATAAAAAACATGAAAAAAAAAAAGAAAAAATCTTCCACTTTTTAATTATAAATTGTATGAGGTTTTTTTAAATTAAATACATAATAGATTTTTTATTTTTAAATTAATAGAGTGCTTGTCTGAAAATTATAAAAATTTAAATTAAAAATTAAATTTTTCAATATTTTATCTTTTTCACTTAGTTGAACAATTTTAGAGGTAAATAGAAATAAATGTTAATACTAAGTATAGCAGCCTGCCGCAATAGACCAACAAAAAAATTACAAATCCATCTAATTTTATACGTTATGGTACATATATTTTTTTTCGAATATTAATTACGGAATACATAAAATATTTTTAAAAATATGATAAAAATATTATACTATGTAACATTTCAAAAAAATTAAGAGGAAAAGATTATTAGAAGCTTCAAATATCCGAATCCAAAATTGCAGCTCATTCCATTAAGTGGTTTTCGAGTTAAAATTAAAGAAACTACAGGAATTGCAGTTTTGTTTACAACTATAACAAGTAAGAAAAATCATGCGTTAAGCATAGATTATGAAACACTTTCCAACGCTTCCTGAATGCTTTAACAAAACTTCATATTTAGGGAACTAAGGTATATAAGAGAACTAAGTAAACATTTTAGAAAACGCATAAAACATTTGAAAAACTGATTTCAGCAGTTACCATCCATAGCAAATATGTATTCCAATTCTTTTGAACAGCTCTGTATTTGATCTGCAGGTTGATATATACACTGTTAAAAATTTGCAGCATTCTGGCAGGTCATTTGACCGTTTTTTTCCGAAAACGGTTATACAACCGTAATTTAACACTATTCTGACCATATTATTGGCCATTTCATGGTCAGAATATAGTTAAATTATGGTTATGAAACCGTTTTTTCAAAAACGGTCGAATGACCTGACAGAATGCTGCATATTTTTAACAGTGTATGCTATATAATGGGGAAATTTAGTTTAGCAAGAAAACGAATAACAGGTTGAAATTTCTCTTTCAGCAATTTATACTAATAGATGGAAACATACTTGTATACTTTTGTACAACCCTATAGTTAACCTAGTACCTTTATTACACGCCACTATTTAGCTAAAGTTTAATTCAAAGTAAAACACTGTTAAAACTACTGGAATCACATTTCAAGAAATTATCATTTATAGACGGTCATGTATCCAATTCTTTGCGTGACCCTGTATATAATTTTATCTATGTTCTACAAACATTTCTTAGTAAACAAAATGCAGTTCAGCGTAAAAATGCATAACCCATTTAAAAACCACCTTTAAGAAATTTACAATCATACCCAGTAACCATTACGAAATCTTTTGTGTAGCCCTGTATATGAATTTCAGCATTTATACACACCATATACAATGCATAAATATAGTGAAACATAAAAGCACATAACATAATTAAAAATGCATTTCCAGCAATTATTACTACCGTACAGTACTTCGGATACAATATCGTATCTGAAATCTTTTTTGCGTCCCTGTAAGTGCTATGCACTTCTTATTATGCATGAAATAAGTAGTAGTAAACCTCAGCGACGTATATCAATTTCATTACACATGAAATAATTTAACATAATTAAAATATGCCGGAAAAAATTCCCTCCACCCGTATATCATTATGTAACGGAGATCTTTTGTGTGGCCCTGTAAATTATTATTATAATTATTCTTTGCACCGCATATTCTGAGGAATGCATATTTTAGTGCATTTGATAAATGCATATCAATTTTAATATGTTTGAAAGCATGTAACATCATTGAAAAATCATTTTAAACGATTTTTTCCCATAGGCCGTAATGTAACGGAAAACTTTTGACTGTCC